>CAUYON010081051.1:0-33517 GCA_963573935.1 Arctocebus calabarensis
GTAGTCCCAGCTACTCGGGAGGCTGAGGCAAGAGAATCGCTTAAGCCCAGGAGTTGGAGGTTGCTGTGAGCAGTGTGACGCCACGGCACTCTACCCAGGGCGATAAAGTGAGACTCTGTCTCTACAAAAAAAAAAAAAAAAAAGTGCCTAGAAGGAACTGGTTGTTGATTTAACACTGAACAGTTAAAAAGTTTTCGATGTATACTTGAGTGCAGCCTGGCACGTGCTCATTTGTGGGAGTGGTAAGAACAGATTTTACTTCACTTAAGCATCGCGTTCTGGAGAGTAAGTATACTTTGCTGCAGACGAGCACATGGGTGACACACTGCCCTCTCATAGCCCAGGCCCTTACGGAGCAGCCTGTAAGGGTCACTGTGATGGAATTTATGCTCTCAAGAAATTATTACTTGTATTATCCTGTGATTCATTCATTCATTCAGTAGCTTTTATTTCATAAACTTTGCACCTAGCACTGTAGTAAATACCAACAATTAAACAGAAATAATGATTTTTGAAAATCGTGTGAGGCACAGAAAAATATTTTTATTAAAGTCCTCTGGTAAGAAAGCCTCTTTGTTTTGGTAAATGTCACACTTTTTGTTTAGAGATGTCTACTTTTCAATGAAATTAAATAGTAGCTAAAGCCCTGAAAGAAGCAAGCCCACAGTGGGCCAAAACAGGTAGTATAGCAAACCCAGGGGAGTGCTTTATTTCCTTTTTATGGCAGAATCAGGTTCGTGTCTTTTGTGGATTCCTTTACATCTTTAGAGTGGTTATGACTTCTCAGTACTTGCCCCGCTTCAACTGAATTGCCTATTATCTTTTCCTGGCCTAGTATCAGGTATTCAATGCATTGAATGCATACTGCTTATGTATCAGACTTACGTTACTGTCATTAACATGAAAAGATTACAGCCTGTGCCCAGTGACCTCCTTCTGCTCAGTTGTTGACTCTATCATTCACAAATGCCTAACACACACTTACCCCGGGTATAAGCCTCAGGATTAAGAACTAGTCAATAAAATGAAAACAATATAATGTGTTTAACAAAGCAGTAATGTGTGACATGTTTTTACCTTTGAAGAAATTATCCGTTAAATACATACCCACACCTAAGCTTTTCTGACCTATTTTACAGACAGTATAAATCACTATAATATAATAGGATGACACATGTGTGCTCACCTTCCATATCCACTTCCAGCTATTTTCAGATTAAATTAACCTGTAAACAAGATTAGATTACTTAGTTTATCAGTTCAAATTATATGTTGAAATCTTGTTTTGGGTGGCACCTGTGGCTCAAAGGAGTGGGGCACCAGCCCCATATACCGGTGGTGGTGGGTTCAAACCCAGCCCCGGCCAAAAACTGCAAAAAAAAAAAAAATCTTGTTTTAAGATAAATGTGAAAACAAAATATGCCAGTGCACATGCTTGCACAAAGCTAACAGCATTTCTTTGACAAAAGTATTTAGCATATTTGAAGCCTACTTCTTGAAAGAAACAAGCTAATTTCTTATCCTGTTTGGATGAGGATATTTTAAGTTTTGTTTGTTTTAAATTAGGTCTCTGAGTAAAATGCGTATCCTTAAAATTAGAGTTGATGCCCAAGTGTCACTCTGTCCATGGTAGGGATGGGAAATGGTGAGAGAAAAGCAAATCTTACGGTAGGACGAGTCAGAAGGCAGGAAGTGAGATGAGTTTGTATGAGTTATAGCTCTGGGGTCATGCTGCTTTCTCTGATCTGACGCATATTTTTTCCATTAACTAAAATCATGTTCTGGTCTATTTAAAATTATTTGTATAATTCTACATATCTCTGGTAAGACGGGTTAAACTAGATCAGTGTCAAATTGCAGTGCTTTCGAAGAGGATGACTTTATTCCTGTGACCATTTAAACATGCCACAGTGAATATATAAAGCAATTATTTTAAGCCACTAGTCTACTTTGTTAATGTTTCTGCTCACGTGCAAACCATTCCTTTTCTACATTATATTACTCAATTAGTATCACTAAAACATTAATGAGTAACAATAGAGAAAACTTGGACTTTGGAGTAAGGCAGATGTGAGTCAGGTAAGAGTTCAGACTCACTAACTGCTGTGAATTTGGGCAGTTAACCCTGTGAGGCTCAGCTTACTTATTACTAAAATGTAGGAAATAATACATGCATACTTACATAATATTTAATACTCTAGCTGATCGAGATTGGGATATTTTATTAGATTAATAGCAGCTAACACAGTATTGGGCAGATAGTAGACATTCAGTAAATGGTACTCATTTGGTACTTAGATGCTTGTGTGCTGTACTTTTTAAAAACTAGCTGGAAAGGACCTCAAATTATCTCCAAGGTGAGATAATACTTCCACTAGAGTATGTTTATAATAGCTACCATACATCATACCAAAGGATACTAAGCCTTTATTTAATCCTTATTAACAGCCCATTAAAGTGGTTACTATTATCCCCATTTTACGGAAAAGAAAACCAAGCCTTAGGAGTTACTTGCCCATTCAGTCACCCTTTCAGTTAACAGATAAAGCTGAGACCAGATTGCTTTGTCTGAGTTCAAGTTTGTATCAAGAATAGCCCTAGAGCCTAATTTTTAAAGAGGCTATGAGGTACTCAAATGTCCACATATTTTTTTGTTTACTACAGCCCTTTTAGAGCATGAAAATGTCTACATATTAAATGCAGAACATTCAAACCTCAGTTCCAGGTTTGTTTCCACTTCACATTACCATAATGTACTAATTTCCTCTAAAGCTTAGAAGTAAAGAAATTGATGGGGGGTGCGGATAAGGATGTAAAGAATAAAAGACGTAAATAAAAGCAAGAAACAGAATACACAGTGCAGTTCTGGTGGTCTCACCACTGACACTGGTCCTAAGGACGCAACACAAGAGTTCAGGCTTCAGCAGAGTGGGTCCTTCTGAGTAACAAGAACACCAGCATGGAGATGATTGATAGTAGGGCTTCAGGCCAGGCCTGTCTAATGCCCAGTAGACATTGGTTTGTTGTTTCTAAGCATTTATTTTCTCCTGGAGCCAGGCTTATGGCTGACTGCCTGCAACCCCCAGGGTTCTCTTTTCAAATCCCCTGCTCAATTCCTAACTGCCCTCTAATCCTTACTGTTGTTACTCACTCCAAGCTATCAGTTCTCTTTGTGGATTGTTAATCCTCTTTAAAATGATATATTTATACCTTAATTGCTCAGCAGTATTTATAGGGCAGGTCATGGGCAACTAACCCACATGAAAAGCCAATTGAATTTTAGAGTCATCAGCCACAGGCTAAATCAAGTTATATTTCATTCATACAGTTTCTTAACTTGAGCTCAGGTACTGTGCTTCAATCACTCCTCAGGGTTGCTTAGCTATCCAGTGTTGAGAGATGGACAGGAATAACCAACTGCACATGGAGCCAGGGGAGGTGCCACCGTGGAAGCCACAGCTGCTGATGGGCATGCATTATCTTCACATGTGTTGAGGTGGGGACAAGGTTGAAATCAATAGACTAGATGATCTCTAAGGCCTCTTCCAATTCTAAACCCATTATCTTTTTTTTACTTCAACTAATTATCTGCTAAATCTGGGCACTCTCGACAGAGTCAAAGAGGAGTTGTAAAATGAAGAAGTAATATCTTAAATTCAGTACTGACTGTACACCAAGCACCTTGCTCAGTTTCTTGTATGTGCCAAGCACTGGGGATTCAATAGAGTATGTGGTAAAGTCCCTCTCCTCAATGATCATGGACTCTAGGGAAAAAGACAGATAATAAATAGAGGAGGAAAAATAAGAGAGTTTTAGGTGCAGTTAGGCACTGTGAAGAAAATAGTATAATGTCAGAATGACTTAACTGGCTACCTGAGGGGAGGTGGGAAAAGTTCTCTTTGAGGGGGTGAGAACATTGACAAGGAGGCAGCCATGTCAACATCCTGAGGTAGAGCAATAGATATAAAGACCCCTGTTTGCAGAGGAAAATAGAGGGACACAGAAATAGGCTGGAGCTAAACTGTATAATAAGCACAGATTCTCATTGTGTGGGGGAGAGTTTTGAGCAGGAGAGTACAGCATCTGATTTTTGCTAGAACATGCTACTCTGGCCTCCCAGAAGGGGCAGGGTTCAGATGGGAGGATCACTTGAGCCTAGGAGTTTGAGACCAGCCTGGACAACATAGAGCTTGTCTCAAAGACAGAAAGGGAAAAAAATAAGAGTGGGACCAGGGAGACCAGTTAGGGATCTGCTGCAGCAGACCAGGTGAGCTGATGCTGTCCTGGACAAGAGTTGCAGAAATGGGAGTGGTAAGAAGAGGTTAGATTCAGAATACAGTTTGGAGGTAGGGCTGAATGGGCACTATGAATAGACTGAAATGAGATCTGAGGGAAGGAGGATTGAAGGATTCCTAGTTTGGGGCCCAAGTAACTAGATAAATGGTAATACCATTACTGGGGTGGGGAGAGTTAAGGAGGGACTTAGGGAGGAAATCAGTTTGGTTTGGGCCTTGCTAAGTTTGCAGTCTGAGTATAGATGTCCAGTAGGCAATCGGCTATATGCCTGTAGTTCTGGGGAGAGTTCAGGCTGAAGATACCAATTTGGAAGCTGTCAGCCTATATACAGTATGTAATGTCATGAGAATGAATGAGATCATCTAGGCCTGAGGTGTTTCCAACCTGAGGCCTATGGCCACATGGTGATTTTGTGAGGACTTTTTTTTTTTTTTTTTTGCTTATCTGTGGTGTCAGATATCATGAAAAGTATGCACAGACCATTTTGTTAAAATTTTTTAATTTTTACTAATCAGCTTTCTTGGTGTGTGTATTCACTCTGTGGCCAAAGACAACTCATTCTTCCAATGTGCAGCAGAGAAAAAACTGTTGGACACTCCTGACTAGAGAGTATAGGTAGACAGGGGAAGACTGCTGAGGACAAGCTTGGGAAGCCCCAAGCCTTTAGAGATTTGGTGAAAAAAAGAGGTGCCAATAAAGGAAATGAGCAATCAGTGAGTGGAGTGAAATCGGAGGAGGGTGGGGCCTAGAAGCCAGGAGAAATAATTCAGTTTGGTGAACTGTGATGAATCTGTGACAGGGTAAGAAAAGTCGGTCAATGGTGACCACGGAAAGCCTTTTCTGTAGAATGATGGGAGTGAACATTCAACTAGAGTAAGTTAAGAAAATAGAGATAAAGAGGATGCAAAGTAGGTTTGAGAATATTCTAGTTATCTCTCGCTACCTTAAAAAACACACAGGCCAGTACTGTGGCTCATGCCTGTAATCCTAGCACTCTGGGAAGCCAAAGCTGGTGGATTACTTGAACTCACAAGTTCAAGACCAGCCTGAGCAAAAGCAAAACTCCATCTCTACTAAAAATAGAAAAACTGAGGCTCTTGCCTCTTGGATCGCTTGAGCGCAAGAGTTAGAAGTTTCTGTGAGCAATGACGCTACGACACACTACCCAGGGCAACATCTTGAGGCACAGACTCAAAAAAAAGAAAACACACACAGAGAACAGCTTAAAAAACAGTGACAACATTACTTTGCATACAAATATGTAATTTAGTCAGGGCTCTGCAGGGACAAGGGCTGCTGCATTTGGTATAAGCTGGGGTGGCTGAAAGTGTGCAACAAAGTCAGTGCCTAGGACCTGATATTTTTAATTTTTTAAAACAGCAGAATAAAAAATGAACATCCACCATAGAGTTAACTCACCTGAAAACTGGCTCACTCACCCACTCACCAATGCGTCTGGTGGCTGAGGCTGGCTGTCAGCCAGGATCCTGCACATGCTCTGGGCTTCCTCACAGCATGGTGGCTGGGCTCCCAGGCAGGTCTTGAGAAGCGGCCAGATGGAACCCAGTCACTTGACGACCTAGCCCTGGAAGTCAGTGTGTCACCATAAAGTCTCATCACCCACATTGAGAAGAAAATAAACAGACGCCTCCCCTTGATATGTAAGGCCAGAACTTTTGGAGATAACCAGGCTTGGAAGAGGCCAGAACTTGTTTTTGGCAATATATCTGCCACGAGGGATTTTTTTGGAAGAGTGGAATGAGGACAGTCCCTAGAGGGGAATGTGGGCAGGGCCAGCTTACCAGGCAGGCATAGTGCTAGTGATACTCTGATTTTAAAAGCAAAATAAAAAATGAACGATAAAGTAATTATTAGTACTTATTTAATATTTTTGTATTCACGGTTCATATTGTGCTCCATGAAGGCAAAACTGTGTAGGGCCCATGAAAGTCATAATGTGGCCCCAATTGTAGGGTCAAGGGAGGATTTTTGATTTGTTTTAATAAAGGGGGTATTAAAGCACATCTAAATGCTGATGGGAGTGATCCATTAGAGAGGGATAAATAGAGGCTACAAAAGAAAAAGGGAATAATTGCAAGAATGAAGTTTTTGAGTGAATGAAGAGATGCGATCTAGGAGACAGCAGTGGGGCTGACATGACAGAAGGAGCAGGGAAGGGCACGCTGCTTCCACTGAAAGCAGAGGGGCAGAGGACATGGGTACAGAGAAGCTGGCGAACACTGCTAGGAAGAGGAGTCGGTTCCTGGCCCATCTGTTTCTCTGTGAAGTTTGCGACAAGGACATCAGCTGAACATGGGAGTGAGAGGGAGCTTTGAGGGCAGGAAGCACCATTGCATAGGTGTTGCATTGAGCAGGAGAGGGAATTCGGCAGCGAAGAGCAGGCAGTAAGTTGGCCTTACTGGAAGTGTGTGCAGCCAACATGATTTTATGATTTTCTCCAGCAATGTTCAGTGTCCGTAGTGTAGGTAAGGTGTTAGTGCATAGTTTGTGGATAGTTTTGCCAAGTGAATGGTTAGGGGGAGAGGAGAACACAAAATCAAGGTTATGACAAGGAAATGGCAAATGGAATGAGAGGCTGAGAGAGCTAGGTGATGGATGTGAAAAAAATTTAGATAATTTGGTTGGAAGTCTTAAAACGGTTGCAAGTTATTGGAGCAAAGTGTTAGAATACCTGAGTTGGAAGGAGAGGGTACTGTTGAGAGAGGGCAGTATTTGAATGTTTCCGAGGTGGTAGAGAAACTGGTGACGAGGCCTGGGGTAGTGATCCTCCAACTTCAGTGTGCAATGGAAGCACCTGGAGAGCTTGTTAAAACACAGATTATTGGGCCCCACCCCAAGAGTTCTAGGTTCTGTAGGTCTGGGTTGGGACCTGAGAATTTGCTTTTCTTTTCTTTTCTTTTCTTTTATTTTTGGGGGGGGGGGGTACACACAGAGTCTCACTTTATCGCCCTCAGTATAATGCCGTAGTGCCGTGGCGTGTCACAGCTCACAGTAACCTCCAACTCCTGGGCTTAGGCAATTCTCTTGCCTCAGCCTCCCAAGTAGCTGAGACTACAGGCACTGCCACAATGCCCGGCTATTTTTTTGTTTTGCAGTTCGGCCAAGGCCGGGTTTGAACCTGCCACCTTCAGTATATGGGCTGGCACCCTACTCGATGAGCCACAGCCACTGTCCGAGAATTTGCTTTTCTAACAGGCTCCCCGATCCTGTTGGCCCAGGAACCACAAGTGAATGAGGTAATGTGGAAGAAAGTTCATTGGAACAAAAAAAAACCTGATACAGTTTGGATATTTGTCTTCTCTGAATCTCATATTGAAATTTGACCCCTACTGTTGGAGGTGGGGCTGACTGGGAGGTGTTCAGGTTGTGGGGACAGATCCCTGATGAAAGGCTTGGTGCTGTCCTCACAGTCCTCACTCTGTTGGTTCACATGGGGTCTGATTGTTAGAGAGCCTGGCACCTTCTGCCATGAATGGCAGGCAGCTCCCTGGAGCTCACCCCAGAAGCAGATGTTGATGCTATATTTCTTGCACAGCTTGCAGAACCATGAGCCAAATAAACCTTTCTTTGTAAATTACCCAGTCTCGGGCCTGTGTTTACAGCAATACAAAACAGACCGAGACAGAGACCAAGGAGCTTTGAGGCCAGAGTGTGGTCACTTATCACTTGGATATTGAAGTCATTGAAATAACTGAAATGATAATTTGAGACAAGCGGCAAAGTCACCAGTAAACCATGGCAAGGAGGAAGAGCAAATAAATAGTGGGGGAGAGTTGGACATGGCTTCAAAGGGTCTGGTATTTTTGAGGGAGAAAAAAGAAAAGGCCATTTGGAAGCAGCAGTGAAGAGCAAAAGGACTCTAGCTGTGCTCTCTAGACTTTGAAGCTTGTGGGATGTGGGAGAAAAATCTACCAGTACTTGAAAGGATGGCAGAAGAAATAGGGTTCCTCCTTCGGGAGTGGCAAGAAAGTTATAAGAACTTTGAGAGACTGGGGATATGTGGAGGCAGTAGGGAAACTGGTGACAGCAAGGCCTGGGGCACAGAGGGAGATGAGGTCAGGTCCGGAGAAATGCCAAACAGTACAGGGAGAAAAACCCAGCAGGGAATGGACAGGCCCACCTTGGGATTAAGGGCCAATTTCCTGGTATTATCGCCTTCTAAAAAAAATCAGAGCTCCAGTTCTTCTGATTTCTTGGTGGCGTCTTTTGTTTTTTTTTTTTTTTTTTTGAGGCAGAGCCTCAAGCTGTCACCCTGGATAGAGTGCTGTGGCATCACAGCTCACAGCAACCTCCAATTCCTGGGCTCAAGCGAGTCTCCTGCCTCTGCCTCCCAAGTAGCTGGGACCACAGGTGCCTGCCACAACGCCCGGCCATTTTTTGGTTGCAGCCGTCATTGTTGTTTGGCAGGCCCGGGTTGGATTCGAACCCGCCAGCTCAGGTGTACGTGGCTGGCGCCTCAGCCTGTTGAGTCACAGGCGCCAAGCCGGCGGTGTCATTTTTATATTACATTAAAATATATCACAGATTTAGAAGTAAATTTGCATGGCCTTTAATATGAAAGTAAGGACCTTCATAGATATTTTAGGCCATGTCCCCAGATCCTTCTCCCGTGTTAGTACTTTGGAGGAAATGAGAGAAATGCACCATGGGCAAAGGGTTGGAGGGAAGCATTTGCACTTTAAATCAGAAAATTAAAAACTTCCACTGCTCAAAGACATGTTCTGTAAGCGAGCTTCTGACACTGCTGGGGACAGCCTGGAGTGAGTCAGCCTGGAGACAGAGTTGTTCCCCTAGAGCCCTTCTCATCATAGACTCTGCCTCTTCTCTCTAGAACATGTATGCGTGGGGCAAGTCCAGATCACCACAGAGTCTATATTGTGGGCTAAGAGTTGGTCTTGCTTCCTCTCTGGACTTGAGTCTCCTGTCTCCAAAATTGGCCTCTCTGGAGCAGCTCGACCCCCAACTAAAGAGCGTATTCAATGGGTGGGTGCAGCCTCTTGTCCTGACTTCTTCATCCAGCTCCCTCTGCCAGTCTCTCACTTCTCCCTCTTCCGTCTTCTGGGGCCAGCTTGGTTGGCAAGGCTTAGGGGAGGGGTGAGGCTGGGGAAGATTAGGCTGGAGGTCAGGCCTTCTAGGGAGAATCTTCTAAAGGTCTTAGGGAGGCTTAGCTGGCTTGGACCCGCCCCCTTGCCACCTGCCCTCTTCATCCCCATTCATGTTCAGTTGCCCAGGAGATGAGGAAGAAGCTGATCAAGGCACTTGGGAAGGGAGGAAGAGGGCCCTAGCCTAGGAATCAACCAGCTGAGGCTTGGGAGGAGACAGCCCCTTGCTCCCTGACATTCCTCGGGGCCAAGATGGGGCAGCAGTTCAGCTGGGAGGAGGCAGAGGCGGCGGGGGAGATGGACGTGGCAGAGCTCCAGGAGTGGTACAAGAAGTTCGTGGTGGAGTGTCCCAGTGGCACACTCTTCATGCACGAGTTTAAACGCTTCTTCAAAGTCACAGGCAACGAGGAAGCCACACAGTATGTAGAAGGCATGTTCCGAGCCTTCGACAAGAACGGGGTAAGTCACCATGGAGAGGGAGCAGTGGCCAGTCCACCAGTGCCCCCTCTCCCTGGAGTCTATGCCACGTCCTCAGGGAGGGCTCCCAGTCTCCCAGCCCTCCTGCTCCCCGTCTCTCTACTTTGTTCCTGGCCACCCCTTACCTCTTTCTTCTCACACTTTCCACAAACTTCTCCCCCTGTCATTCTGCCCCTTCCCCTAGTTTCTTCCCTCCTCTCTGCCTCACCTTCCCTCCCTCCACCTCTCAGCTTTCATCTGATGCTCCCTGTATCCCTTCCAGACACTGGCACACTGTCCAGGCCCTCTCTTTGGGTATTTTTGGCCAAGGTTCTGCAGCCCAAAGACCTAGTTTTTCACATCCACAAGACCTCTCATTGCTCTCAACACAGGGAGCAAGAGAGGGTTCTTTGAATTGAGACACAACAGGTCTTCATGTCAGAAAAGTTAGAAAGGCTCCTGTGCTAACTGGGAGATAGGGTGAAATACTACAAAAGTTCCTTTCAGCTCTTCAAGTCTTAAAAGATTTAACAAAGTCATTCAAAGCACAGGGTTTCTTTAGGCCTCCCAGTGGTGCTAGCAGTTAGAAATTAAAAATTCGGCTCAGCGCCTGTGGCTCAGTGGGCTAAGGCGCCAGCCACGTACACCTGAGCTGGCGGGTTCGAATCCAGCCCGGGCCTGCCAAACAACAATGACGGCTGCAACCAAAAAAAAAAAATGGCCGGGCGTTGTGGCAGGCGCCGGTGGTCACAGCTACTTGGGAGGCAGAGGCAGGAGACTCACTTGAGCCCAAGAATTGGAGGTTGCTGTGAGCTGTGATGCCACAGCACTCTACCCAGGGTGACAGCTTGAGGCTCTGTCTCAAAAAAAAAAAAAAAATTCAATTCAATTAAAGACCCCTTGATTATTCAAGGTTATCCAGTTCAGTGGCTCTGCAATCCATTACCATTAAGTTGGCCTCAACTATCTATCTCAGCCCCCCAGTTTATGAGAGGTGGGTTGGACTAGATAATTAATCTGGAGGAGTCATCCACACCCCAGCTCTCAGTGCATAGGGACCATTCCTTTCTGAGTGAGGCACTGGTGATGCTCTGCTGGGTACTTGTCCTCTCAGGAGTCATCCACATCCCAGCTCTCAGTGCATGGGGACTATTCCTTTCTGAGTGAAGCACTGGTGACCCTCTGCCGGGTACTTGTCCTCTCAGTGTCCAGAGTGGGAGGGCAGGGTCATGCATCTCCAGGGCAGCAGAACCAACCTTGGAGTTGGGCTACATCAACACTCCACGGGGACAGAGCCAGTTTCAGGCTTCTAAGAGCACCTTCTCTCCCCAGGTCCCTTCGAGTCAGCAGCTGCTCTGTGAGGGAGAAGCTGGGGCAAAAGGAAGTGAACTCATTTGCCCAATGTCATATACTCAAGGGTCTGGACAAGCAGTCAAGTTCTCCTGCCTAGAAGGCAGGATTTTTTAAAGAGAGAAAATGATGGTCATCATAAGAAAAGTAAATAAGTACATCAGGTCATATATGGCAAGCCACTATTATATATATATATATATATATTATATATATATAGTAAAGATATTAATTTTTCCCATATTCATCTAAAAATCAGTATAATAACAATTCAAGATCCAAAAGGGATTATTAATCTCCTAGGCATTATATATCATCTCTTCTTATAAATTAGCATATAATATTTAAACTATTGATTTTCCTTTTATTGATAAAATTTTTAAATGTTGCTATGATTCAAAATTTACAGAAAATTATAATAATACAAGTAACTCCCATGTACAATATCCAAATCTCCCAATTATTTACATTTTGCCTTTTCATTCTCTGTCTCTACCTATATGTATATACATACATAATGTGTTACTGTATATGTGCATATGCATATATAATACATAATATATACATAGTTTAAGAGAAAGTTGAAGATATTATGCCCTTTTTGGCCAAAGTATTTCATTGTGTATTTTCTAAGAATGAGGACATTATTTTAAATACATTATCAAAATCAGGAAATTCAACACTAATACAAATCTGTTATCTAATTGATAACTCACATTTAAGTTTGGTTAAATTGTCCCAGTAGTGTAATGTTTAGTGCTATATTGTTTATTTGCTTGTTTGCTTCTTTCCCTCTCTCTCTCCCCCTCTGTCCCTGGTTTGACCACACATTGCATTTACTTCTATCTCCTTAGTCTTCAATTTGGAACCTTTAATCTCAACTTTTCTTTTGTCATATATGACCTTGACATTTCTGATGATGGCAGCCCCATTCTTTTGTAGAACGCCCCACAGTTTGGATGTGTCTAATGTTTCCTCAGATAAGATTAAGGTTTTAGGCTTGGCGCCTGTGGCTCAACGGGCTAAGGTGCTAGCCACGTACACCTGAGCTGGCGGGTTTGAATCCAGCCATGGGCCCGCCAAACAACAACTACGGCTGCCACCAAAAAATGGCTGGGCGTTGTGGCGGGCGCCTGTAGTCCCAGCTACTTGGGAGGCGGAGGCAGGAGACTCGCTTGAGCCCAGGAACTGGAGGTTGCTATGAGCAGTGATGCCACAGCACTCTACCCAGGGCGACAGCTTGAGGCTCTGTCTCAAAAAAAAAAAAAAAAGATTAAGGTTTTATACTTCCTGCAGAACTGCTAGTGATGTGATGTTGTGTCCCTCTCAGTGCATCATATCATCAGGTAGCTAATGTCAGTTTGGCCCATCCCTGGGGTGGTTGACTTTGACCATTTGGCTATGGTAATGTCTGCCAGGTTTCTCCATGAAGTTACTATTTTTTTCTTTGTTATTAATAAGTTTCTTGCAGGGATATACCTTGATATTAAGTAAATATCCTGTTGCTCATTAAATTTAATTTACTAGTTTTGGCATCCATTGATAATTTTCTAACTCTGGTCAGGTGTAGCAGCTCACTGTACTCTCTCTGCTTTGGGAGGCCAAGGCAGGAGGATTGTGGAGTTCAAGGTTACAATGAGCTATTATCATGCCACTGTATTCTAGCCTAGGGGACAGAGACTATCTGTAAAAAAAAAAAACAAAAAAACTTTCTAACTCTACCAACTGTCCCTTCTCTATTTATTAGTTGGCAATCTGTGGTAAAGAAGTGCTTCTCTAGAAGACATTTTAAGTTCCCCTCTCAGGGACTGAGCCTTCTTTCCCACTTGGTCTTTGTCTCCAAACTTATACCTGACTGCATTCCTCACCTTGGCATATCTTTGTATCAGGGAGATTCATTTCTGGATGATTGGTCTGAGATTTCTAGAGCAAATAAAAATCAAGAGTTCAAAAATCTAGTTTGAATGTCAAAACCTGAGCTGATGGAAACAAGAGTTTGGTGGAGGCAAAGAAGCAGGACCACCCCACCTCTGCGGCTCTCCCTTGCTGTAGTTCTTTCTGACAGTTGCCCTAGGATGCCCTGGAGTGGAAGAAAAGGGAGAGTAAGGATCGAATGTCATTTATGATTCTTAGGTAACAGGCACTGGGGAACAGGGCTGGTGCACAAATTTGTGCAGAAACTGGGCAGATAATCCTACAGAGCAGATGACACGCCCATCCTATTACTGAGCAGACAGAGACATTTCCATCACTCTCAGGCCTCATGGGTAATTGGAACTGACAAGGACCAATGTCCAGCAGATGGAATTAGTTCCAGCTGGAAGTTTCCCAGAAATGGCCCTGGGGCTTGTAACAACCTCACAGGTGAGATCACTTATCTAGAGATTACCCTAGAATATGCCTCATCCATGGTACAAGGCAAGAGGTTCTTGTGGCAACTGAATCACGTTGACAGAGGATGTTGTAAGAATAGAAGGTTCTGCACAAAGGATGAGGGAGAATCTGGAGATCAGGAGAGGAGGGGATTTGTCAATGGCTTTGGTGTTTTGGTTTTTTTCCCCTTGCACCCCCAGACACCAGGCTTGTCTGCTAGACAGAAATAAAACTTGGTTGGAGAACAAACATTTTTCCAACTCAATAAATAGGAAATCTGTAGCTCGAAAGGCTCTACCTCTTGCTGGCTGGGTGGCCTTGGGCACCTCTGAGGCTCAGGTTCCTCGTCCATAAAATAAGGATAGCATTTCATACTCAATTCTCATGAAATAAGAAACACAAGATTGACTCGTATTAGTCAGCTTAATAAGTACTACTAAAGAGAAGAACCTTTTAAAGAATTGACAACTACTACTAACAACCTGGCCGTTAAAACAAATTATCAGAAATGTGTAAGTTGTGCGTCTAGACCTGCACAAAGGTATTAATTGCAATGTAAAATATTAGAAGTATGTACCAAAAGAGAATACGCCAAGTGCTCCCTCTCCCCAGAAAATCCCCTAAAAGTTGAGATTTTAAATAATTTTAAAGATATGGGAAAATGTTAAATGAAACTCCAAGAAATAAAGCTACCGAGTCTGACCTCAATTAGGTAACTATATGGTGGGGGATAAGGGGACCATAAATGTATGGGAACTATATAAAAGATACAAACAAAACACTTCAAGTGGTGACTAGGTTAGTTTATGTTGTTTGTTAGTTTTGTGTTTCCTCTGGCTTTTTGCTATTTTTCTCATTTTCTGCCATTTTCTCCTGTTGCTCGAACCTTGCTCACCCAGGCACCCCTTGCTCTGGGGCTGGGGCCTGACTCAGTGGGACAGAAGTGCTCTGGGCCAGCAGTGTCATTTCTGACTACAAAGTCATATGAATGACAGACACTCTGGGGGAGAAGGGTCAACCCTGGAATAAGTGAGCTCCTCTAAGTGAGATCCTGGTCCAACTAGCTGACTGTGGTCACCACCACTAGCAGCAGCCTTTCACCTCAATCGCATTTGGAGAACAAGAATGTTCTCTTCCTACTTCTTGTTTACTGCTTCTGGAATAGTAGCTGTCCCATTTCTGTCACAAGAAATTTCTGTTTCCTGGTGATAGTCACCAGAGTAGACTGTACCCCCAACCTCACTTCTGCCCACTTAGCTCCTGAGCTGTGTCTCCCCTGGATAGGAGTAGGGACACAGGTCTGTTATTCAGTGTGACGGTCACCTAGGCTGAGAGGTGGCCAGGGGCCAGAGCCGCTGCCTGTCCCTTGCACCCCCAGACACCAGGCTTGTCTGCTACACAGAAATAAACTCTGTTGGTTGGAGAAAAAATGTTTTTCCAACTCAATAAATAGGCAGAACTCCTCAGACTCCGGAGTTCTGGAGTGCAAAGGAAAATTTCAATGTGAACTCTGCTTTCTAATCTCCTTTCAAAATTATCTTATTCCCCAATTCAATCAGGTCAAGTCCATCAGTGACTCATTGATTCATAATTACTATTTATTGGCTCCAAACTCAGGGTTTAAGTGACACTTTTCTAAGCATAGAGGAGAAACACAAGCAATCCTAACTCCTCACCAGGAGCATATAATGTCACAAACTTAGGAAAGAGTTAAGTGACAATGCCAGAGGAAGTCCCAAACCATGTAGAACAGACAATAGCTGCTAAGGAGGTAAGCACTATGACTAAAGTGGTTGAGAAGGAAGGCTTCCAGGAGGAGGGGACCCTTGAGCTGAATCTTCAAGAATGGATAGTATTGGGTGATCATGCAGAATGAGAATAGAGACTGTTCTCCACCCTAGGAGTGGAAAACAGCAGGGGCAAAGATGCAGAGGCCATGTGGGTTGGAAAGAATAGAAAGAGCCCTGAGTCTGCAGGATTTCCCTGCATTCTGGGGAGGTAGGGCTGTGTGCTTCAGGGGCCTTAGCAGCATCCATGCCCGATGCAGGACAACACCATCGACTTCCTGGAGTACGTGGCAGCCCTGAACCTCGTGCTGAGGGGCACCCTGGAACACAAGCTGAAGTGGACTTTCAAGATCTATGATAAGGACCGCAATGGCTGCATCGACCGCCTGGAGCTACTTGACATCGTGGAGGTCAGTGTCTCTGAGCACACAAGCACTGCTGGGGCTGGAGAAGAAGACCTGAAGTCATTCCAAGGGTGTTTTCTGACCACTGTGGAATTAAGCTAGAAATCAATCATGAAAAGATAACTAGAAAATCCCCATCGGTTTGGAAAATAGGCAATACACTTCCAAATATTCCATGAATCAGTGAAATTCTCTCTCTCTCTCTCTCTCTGTCTCTCTCTCTCTCTCTCTCACACACACACGGAAAGTATTTGGAGTGAATAATAATGCAAACATGACCCCCAAAATGTGTGGAATACAGCTAAAGCTGGACTAGCAGAGAAATTTATAGCCTTAATATGCATAGACTAGAAAATCAAAGGCTGAGGCAGGGGGATCACTTGAGCCCAGGCATTTGGACTGCAGTGAGCTATTTATTGCACTCCAGCCCAGGTGACAGAGTGTGACTTTGCCCCTCAATAAGGGAAAAAAAAAAACACACACACACCCAAAAGAAAAGAAGACCGAGGCTCGGCACCTGTGGCTCAGCGGGCTAAGGCGCCAGCCATGTAAACCTGAGCTGGAGGGTTCGAATCCAGCCTGGGCCCGCCAACTAACAATGACAGCTGCAACCCAAACAAAACTAGCCGGGCGTTGTGGCGGGCGCCTGTAGTCCCAGCTACTTGGGAGGCAGAGGCAGGAGACTCGCTTGAGCCCAGGAATTGGAGGCTGCTGTGAGCTGTAATGCCACGACACTCTACCGAGGGTGACAACTTGAGGCTCTGTCTCAAAAAAAAAAAAAAAAAAAGAAAAGAAAAGAAGACCGAAAATCAATAATCTAAGAAACCACCTCAAGAAATTAGGCAAAGGAAGAATAAATTAACCCAAATAAAGTAGGAAAAATGATATAAAGAGCAGAAATTAATAAATTAGAAAACAGGCTTGGCGCCCATAGCACAGTGGTTGTAGTGCCAGCCAGATACACTGAGGGTGGCAGGTTCAAACCTGGCCCAGGCCAGCTAAACAACTGCAATAAAAAAAGCCAGGCACAGTGGTGGGCACCTATAGTCCCAGCTGCTTTGGAGGCTGAAGCAAGAGAACTACTTAAGCCCAGGAGTTGAAGGTTGCTGTGAGCTGTGATGCCACAGCACTCTACTGAGGGTGACATAATGAAACTCTCAAAAAAAAAAAAATGCTAGCATGAACTATCAAGGGGACAAGGTCCATAGCACAACACAGACTGCCATGTCCCCGTGTTAGCCTGAGGTTGGCATTGTCAGGCCTGTTTTAGAGAAGAAAACGGACTCACAGACGCTCGGCAGTCTGTCCAAGCTCAGTAGCCTAGGATGTGCTAGAGCTGATTAACCCATTAGATCTCAGACACCTTCAGGGAGAATCTTTTGTGCCAGGCACTGGGCTAGGTGGCCAGGCCACAAAGATCAGCAAGACATAGCCCTGTCCTCAGAGAGGGCCCGGTCTGGCTGAGGAAAGCCCTCATAGCTGTGTGTCTCTTGACACACGTACATGGTGCCTTCACAAATGTAGTCTTATTTGGAGAGAAAACTGCAAAGGAGAAAACGTTTTTCCATCCAGTCCAGAGGCCTGCATCATTTTTTTTTTTTTTTTTTTGCATTTTTTTGGCCAGGGCTGGGTTTGAACCTGCCACCTCTGGCCTATGGGGCCAGCGCCTCACTCCTTTGAGCCACAGGCGCCACCCTGTGTCATGCTATGTTACACATATACAAACACATACATAAATATGTGCTGAATTCTTCTAGCTTCTCTGCATCTCTGTTCTTCCTCTGTTGCGTGGAGTTTAGACTGCCACAGTGACCTAAACATCTCTCAGAGGTTTTGTATTGGGGATTTTGTGGCTCTCAGTGGAAATGCAGCTGGTGTTGGGGGGGCTGGCATGTGAGGCCAGGGACTCCCTAGTTGGAATTAAGCCGGGGGGCTCTGAGAGCATGGCCATAGGACAGGTCAGTTTTGATCTGGATCTGGATCATGTGGAAGCCTGGACCTGGGAAGCCTGCCCTGGGGAGGTGGCACCGAGGGATGTGGTCACTGGGGTGAGGATGGAACTTGCAGGGTCTCTGGTCAATACAGCTGAGTATTGTCTGCAGGCGATTTACAAGCTGAAGAAAGCCTGCCGGGTGGAGTTGGAGACCGAGCAGCAGGGCCAGCTACTCACCCCTGAGGAGGTTGTGGACAGGATCTTTCTTCTGGTAGATGAGAACGGAGATGGTAAGAGGGGCAGAGGCGGCGGGGGCGAGGGGCTGTCTACTCTGCAGCCACTCTCAGGCCATGTGGTCTCGGGGTAGGCCCTCCATCTCCAATGACTGATATCCTCATGTGTGACAAGGGTGCGGAGATTACCTGAACTGCTATGTAACAAAGGGCATCAGAAGCACGATGTTTGAAGGTGTGATTAAAACTCCTAGAGTTGCTGATGGGGGTTGGGCACGCACGATAGAAAAAACAGAAACCCTGGAGTCAGGCAGACCAGGATGAAATATAGTATTTTAGCCTCTCACTCTGGGCTCAGTTTTCTCATCTGAAAAATAGGGATAATAATAGTAGTTGAGATAACGTGACGATGTGTTTAAGAGTGAGGCGTAGGGAAGGCCTCCATCCAGGGTACTTGGGTCCCCCCCCCAAGTCCAATGCCCAGCCCCAGGGCAGTGTGAGGAGGGGCCAAGGGGCTGCACAAGAGACCAGCCCCACCCAACATTTCAGAGGTACCTCAGGGAAAAGGGAACTATCAATTCATCTGCAAAGAAAGCTCCTTTAAGCTTCCAAGAGACTCCTAGAGAATCACAGAATTGATCGGCCACAAGCTCAGGACCCAAGTTTGCAGAAGAGGTGTGGCTGTGGCCTAAAAGACCAGGTCTCCCCTCCTGTCCCCATCGCCGAGTCTTCCCTTTGCCAATGTGACCTCTCCTGCCCCTTGCTCAGGCCAGCTCTCTCTGAATGAGTTCATTGAAGGTGCCCGTCGTGACAAGTGGGTGATGAAGATGCTACAGATGGACCTGAACCCCAGTGGCTGGATCAATCAACAGAGACGGAAAAGTGCCATGTTCTGAGGAGGAGTCTGGGGCCCTGGGAGCCACGCAGGAGTCTCCAACCTCCCCCAGGACTCCAGAGCAGTGGGAGGGGCCCTGGCTTCACTTGTGCATGCCCTCTCTCACCCCAGAGGAGCGAGTGGGGATGAGGAAGGGATTCTGGGTCTGAAGTGGCCAACAGGGCACAGTCCATTCTGGAAGATTTCCTGAGGTGCCGAAAGGAACTTGGTTACTCCCCGCTTCAGCTGCTGCTGGAAGAGCTATGACTTGGCAGAGCAATGTGGGGTGCCCACAGATTCCTAGGTGCTTTTAGTAGGAGCAGGAGTCAGCTGAGGGGTGGGAGTCCCACAGGCCAAACCAGCAATGAAAACAGTCACACTTATGGGGTATGAAGCAAAGACTGGCAGGAAGCAGAGTCTGGAAGGTACTGAGACTGAAAACAGGTAGGAACAAGTGATAGGACCCCCACTGTCCTATGGAGGGTTCCTGGCTAGGACTTAAGCCTCCTCCTCAATGGTGTCAACAGGGAAAACTGTAGCAAGTAAGCGGCAGCCTGAGGTCTTCCTGCCCCTTGGAAGAGTCAGCTGTGCTTAAAGGGGCTGTTTCAGCTCTGCTCAGTGCTTCTCCCCCAGCCCTACTGCCAACCTGCTTCCTCCCAGAATTCCCCTCATTTTTCATACCTGCCCCACCCTGACCCCATCCGCAGCATGGACCTTCCACAATTCTCAGTCATAAGCTGAACTTATCTCTTTAAAGTATGGAGAAACTTTCTGCCTCAGGGGAGAACCTGGGGCCTGCTGACCTGGGTTCTAGGCCAGGCTTTGCCTCCAGCTGCCGTGTGACCCAAGACCACCATTTCCCTTTCCAAACTTTGGTTGTCTGTCCGCGTGGTGAGCAGGTTGAACTAGGCGAGCAGTTTTCAGATTCTTATTTTTTTAGCTGTGGAACTCTTTTTTTGTTATACAAACTTATTCTCGACCCCGGTGTAGAAACTGGATTAAAGGGAAGCAGCTCTGGTTGAAGGTGGTTGGGGAACTTTGTTCCCTCCCAGACCCCCTGGAGCAGAGTCCCCTGGAAAAAACTAAGCAAAAACCGGTGGCCTAGATTTAAAAGTGGGACCTGGAAAAACATTTGTTTTACCTTGAATAGATAGGTTTTTATGTTGATGTATAAAAAATAAAACTAAACTGTTGAAGCTGAAATTTCATAGGTATATTTTATCTGATATTCAATGAAGTTTCCTTTAGAAATCAATTTTTGGTAAAAAGTGATTGATTAAAAAATCATTAATAATAATCGAGGTGGAACAGAGATGGGCACCAAATCATGAAGGTGGCAGTGAATGAGACTGAGGAATGTCCTAATTATACATAGTCACCCTCCCAACTCTGGTAATGTAAATTATCAAAATTTCCCAAGCAGCAGACAGCAAGAATAGGAACAGAAATGTCATCTCCTTTTCTTCCAGGCTGCCCATAGCATTGGCCTTCACCTTCCCTCAACTGTTGCTCAGGCTGGTGAGGCCCAGTGTGGTGGTCCAAGTGATGGACAGAACAGGAGCACCCTCTCTTCCCCCCATTGGTGTACTCTCTGATCTGGTGTTTCATTCCCCTTTTCTCTTGTTTTCTCTCTCCTACTCCTGGATTTTTATTTACTCCTTACACCTCTCCACACCCAGTTCAAGTGAAGGCTCAAAGCCCAGAACAGCATCTTTGAAAAAATCATCATAATTGCTCTAGCCTCTGTCTCTCCCCAGGTTCCTACAGCAACAGGGAGTTGTAATTCACGAGCAAAGCTGACAAAACCTGCAGGGAATGGGTAGATCTCTGAGCTGGATATTCTCTTTTTCTTTTTTTGTCACCCTCAGTAGAGTGCTGTGCATAGCTCATAGCAACCTCAAAACTCTTGGGCTTAAGCGATTCTCTTGCCTCAACCTCCCAAGTAGCTGGGACTACAGGCACCCACCTGCTATATTTTAGTTGTAGTTGTCATTGTTGTTTGGCAGGCCCAGGCTAGATTCGAATTCGCCAGCTCCGGTGTATGTGGTTGGCATCTATCCTAGCCCCTGAGCTACAGGCGCTGGAGGCTGAGCTGAGTATTCTTAAAGTTGCAGTGTGCAAAGAATGGGGATGCAGCCCACCTGTAACAGACTACAAACTGGTGTCAGGTGTTACTGCAGCAAGAGGGATTTCAGTTATACCAGGGTTGGTCAGGTCGTTTGCAAAGATTAATGAGTCACAGACCTGTGGGGAACCATGGAGTATCTGATGCCACCAAGCAGGGGAGTATGAGGAACTTGTGCAGACTCTTCTGAAAAACTACAGATTTCCCCTGGACAAATGAGGACTTTCTGCAGTACCATCCACCTCCTTTCACTCTTTAGCCAACATCAAACTTGAACAAACCCCTCCCAGAGTGTCTGAATGCACACATGGCACACACATTCAGATTCAGAACTACACTGTCATCCAAACGTTCCATCCATGTCTCCTTGTTACCATCATAAACGTCTTGAAGGAGTTGTGATTTTTTTCTCTTACTGGGGGCTCTTGGAGGTGCTCCCTAAAAGGGAACACCTTATTTCAAAATAAGAGTCACTTTGGTGACGCTTATAAAATTTGGTAAAATTTAAATCCTAAGATACCCCCAATTTATACCTAAAAATGCTGCTGCCCACATCAACATGCAACGTGTACATCACAGAGAACCCACCTTCAACCTGTCCTCCTTCTCCATGTGCAACCTCTAACCACGCTTTCAGGGCCAAAGTCAAAGGTCACCTCTGTGATGCTGCCTCTGAGTCAGACTTTTACAGGAATCTGTTCATAAATTCTCTCAGCATATTTTATTACACTGATGTCTGTCTGTGTGTCTCTCCATTAGCCTATGAGTTCCTTGAGAATGAGAACCATCTCCTTTGCAGTCTAGCATTAGTCAACATCTAGCACTAGTAAGTGCTCGATAAATGCTTACTGAAGGCAGGAATAAAGCAACACAAACCACCAGTAGGCTCCACAATCCCAGGGGGAGGATGGGGGTGTCACTGGAACATCCTCATTGAGGTTACAGCCACCAGAGATCAACGAACGCCTTGGCGCTCTCACATCTAGAGGAGTGTGGACTGGGGAGGCTAGTAGAGAAAGCTGGGAAAGCAGCCTGAAGGAGAAAGGGAGGGGTGGGTGTGTGCGAGCAGTGAGATGAACAGTGACCCCAACAGAAAGTATCACCACCACTTGAGTCACCCAAAGTGTCCAGAAGCCATCCTTCACTGTTGCTCTGCCCCACTGCTGCCACCATGCACCCCAAAGAGGCAAGCTGAGCCTTTGAGTTCAGTAGATTCTATCTGGCATAGACAAGAACAATGACACCAGGCACCACCATCCCACCCCGCCCCCCAATACACAGCAGAGGGCAGTGGGCTCAGCCTGCAGCCTCAGCGGCCCCATCACCACCCCCCTCCTCGTCCTCCTGGCTGTTCTGGAGCCTGCGAACGATGCGGGTAAGGTCCAGGCTTCGTGTCAGCGTGTCCAGCAGCATCTGGTCCTTCTGGACTCCTTCCATGAACTCTTCCAGCGAGAGTTCCCCTGGGATAGAGAGAAAGGGAGCCATGGGGAGAAGGGTGTTCACCTCTGCCGTGCAGGGCCCAGATCTGGATTCTTGCAAGGGGTGGGGACAGACCCAACGCTGGGCGAAGCAGCCCCCGAGTATGGCAGGCAGGGGGTCCAGAGCCCAGAGCCAGCTCCGTGGCTGGGGCAGAAGCCGGTGGAAGAGGTGACCCGCAGAGAGCCCTTTGTGCAGCTCCTCCCCTCCCACCCTCCCGGCCTCCTCACCGTCCCCATTGATGTCAATCTTGGAGAATACTGTGTCCGTGAACTCCTCCGCACTCATGGCGGTGTCGCTGCAGGGGTTAATGGCTCGAATGGCCTGGAAAGGAAGAAGCGGCAGGAGTAAAGGGACGTGTCCTCAATCCCATGTCAGTGGTGGGAGTGGGGACAGTCAGATGTTCGGCTCCCAGCGGCAGTGGGGGTAAAGGTCTCGGTGTCTGGGCTTAGGGGGAGCTGGAACTGAAGAGTCCCTCGGTATCCACGAGGAGAGGACCACGTGGGGGGTGGGGGGGTGGGAGGAGGAATGGCCTGGGTCCCGCAGCTGCTGAGGCCCCGAGCTGCCTCCAGGATCTTCAGTCCCAACTTCCGTCTCAGTTCGAAAATCGCAGTTCCAGCCCGCGCGGGCTCCGGCCCCCTCCCCCACCCGGGCGCTGCCCCTCCCGGCCGACCCTCTGCACCTGGAGTTACCCGGATGATGGTGAGCAGCTCGTCGCGGTCGATGCAGCCGTTGCCGTCGACGTCGTAGAGCTTGAAGTACCAGCGCAGCTTGTGTTCCACCTTCCCCTTGAGGACCAGGCTGAGCGCCGCCACGTACTCCATGAAGTCAATGTAGCCGTCCTGGGCGGGGGGGGGGGGGGGCGCAGCCTCCGTGAGCGCACCCGGGACCCCCGGACCCCGGGCCCACCCTGCCTGCCCCAGAGAACGCCCGTCAAATCTGAAAAACCAGCACCCACTGCGATCCCCCGGGGACGCCCGGACCCCCCGAGCCCACCCTGCCTGCCGCAGAGAACGCCCGTCAAATCTGAAAAACCAGCACCCACTGCGATCCCCTGGGGACGCCCGGACCCCCGAGCCCACCCTGCCTGCCCCAGAGAACGCCCGTCAAATCTGAAAAACCAGCACCCACTGCGGGGTGAACTGCTGACATAGCACACAGGCTTTTTGCTTGTAGCTGTCACTACCTGCTTGCCTGTGGTGCTCAAGCTTAAGCCCGTCCTGCCAGAGGAGTGGGAGACAGTGTGTGACTGGGAGGAGGAACCGCGCCCCCAGGGCACAGTTTGGAGGTTTCTCATCCTGTAGGCAGGAGGAGCTGGGGTAGGGGCAGGAGATATGCAGCCAGGAGAGCCTTTCTGGTCGTTTCCTCTGTGCTTCCAAATTTACTGAGTGCTACTATGTGCTGTGACTGACTGGGAATTCAGGACCCAGCAAGCTATAAGCCATGTCCTAAGTTGTGCGGTCTTGGGCCACAGGTTTGAATCCTGGCTCCATTCCCTCCAAGCTGTAGGACTGGGGACAAAAAGTTAATGTCTGTGGCCCTCAATTTTCTCATCTATAATAGTTATAACAGTACCTACTTCTATGGGATTGTCATGGAATTAAATAAACTCATGAATGTAAAGCACTCAACACTGCCTGGCACATAGTAAGCACTCAATAAGCATTACCTATTATTACCACTAATGCTATTATTATTATGAAGAGATCACTGTGCAATCATGATGAACAGTATATACTGGGGGGGTCAGTTCCAGGATAACCACCCACTTCATCCTATCCCTCACCCTCCCAGCCCTACCAAAATCTGAGCATACTCAAGTTCCACAAGCAGCTTGGTGGAACCCGAATATGTGGGTCATCACAAAAATTTTCAAACACACAAAAATCAAGAAACATAAAATCCACACAGACAGAAACAAATGTAGCCCTCCCAGTAACACCGATAAGCCAAGCAAATTGAAAGCCTGCACAGGTGAATCAGAAAGGATGCTGTTGATTGTGTTTCTTGGGACTGAAATATTGTACCATAACATAGCCTGTCTCAAAACTTTCATAGTGATCCACACATAGGAAAAGTCAACCCTCTCTATGATGGGTTTCACAGCATGAAAATACTGTATTTTGGATTCACGTATGCCTGAAAAAAATCCTCATATACATGGACCCGCAGGGTTCAAACCTGAGTTATTCAAAGGTCAAGTCTATATTCAGCAACAACATGGATGGGACATGATAGAATCATAGATTAGGACCACCCAATTCTGCAAGAAGAGGGGGAATCGGGAGGCTTCCTGGGGGAGGTGCTGTCCCACCAAGTGCCAGAGAAGTCAGTCATGAGGAAGGGTAGCAAAGACATTCTTGGAGGACATTTCTCTAAGGCCCCTACATGTTCACCAGTTAAGGAATTAGGTGCACAGGGGTTGGCTCTACCCATTCCCACCAGTGGGAATGAGGCTGGGGGAGGAAAGCCTGTGTCTTGTACAAAAACTCAATGCTGTAAGGAAAGAGCACTGGACTCAGAGCATGTGAACTTGAATTCCAGCCTCTGTTCCTCCACTTAAAGCTATGACTCTGGAACCAGGAAGTTACCAAGAGGCAGGTTTTGGATCAATATGAAAAATTCGGGCGGCGCCTGTGGCTCAAAGGAGTAGGGCACCAGCCCCATTATCCAGAGGTGGCAGGTTCAAACCCAGCACCAGCCAAAAACTGAAATAAATAAATAAATAAATAAATATGAAAAACTCTTTAACAGGCAGAGTTGGCCAGGCAGGGTAACTCATGCCTATAATCCTAGCACTTCAGGAGCCTGATGGGGATGGAGGGGGGAGGATTGCTTGAGGACAGGAGTTCAAGCTTGAGCCAGAGCAAGACTCTGTTTCTATAAAAAATAGAAAAATTGCTCATGTAGTGGCATGTGCCTTTAGTCCCAGCTACTGGGGAGGCTGGAGGAGGAGAATTGCTTGAGTCTAAGTGATTGAGGCTGCAGTGAGCTATGATGATGCCACTGTACTCTGGCCTGGGCAACAGATCAAAATCCTTTCTCAAGGCTTGGCACCTGTGGCTCAACAGGCTCAGGCGCCAGCCATGTACACCAGAGCTGGCAGGTTCGAATCCAGCCCGGGCCGGACAAACAATTACGGCTGCAACCAAAAAATGGCCGGGCGTTGTGGTGGGCGCCTGTAGTCCCAGCTACTTGGGAGGCGGAGGCAGGAGACTCGCTTGAGCCCAAGAATTGGAGGTTGCTATGAGCTTTGATGCCACAGCAATCTATCTGGGTGACAGCTTGAGGCTCTGTCTCACAAAAAAAAAAAATCCTTTCTCAAAAAAAAGAAAAAAGGCCAGGCAGAGCTGCCCGTGGTGAAAGGGTGAAATGAGCTCTCTTCCATGAAGCATACAAGCAGAAGCTGATAGGTAAGTGGCAGAGGAAGGGCAGGAGGGCCTCTGAGATCTCCTGGTCTGGGCTGGCCTGTGTCCTTGAGCAAGGCCTTATCCACTCTGAGCCACAGAAGAGATTTTGAACAGAGTGGTCATTTCCATGGTGCTTCCACGTGCAAGGGTTTTCATCCACCTTTCCTCGTTTAATCCCAACCCACCTCCCAGGATTGTCATCAGAATGGAGCAAGGCCCTTGAGCAACAGTGCTTGGCTAAGCAAGAAAACTGCTAAGGAGGTGGAGAAGGAGACACAGGCTTTTCATTTTTACCTTTCTTTATTGATGGAAATTTCTACAATTAAGTTGTATTACTTTTGTAATTTAAAAGAAAAAAAAGGCTATAAATAAATAAATAAATAAATAAATCAAAAGGCTAGGCTTGGTGCCTGTAGCTCAGTGGCTAGGACGCCAACTACATACACCGGGGCTGGCAGTTCAAATCCAGACCGGGCCTGCCAAACAACAATGACAACTGCAACCAAAAAATAGCCAGGCATTATGGCAGGTGCCTGTGGTCCCAGCTACTTGGGAGGCTGAGGCAAGAGAATTGCTTAAGCCCAAGCATTTAAGGTTGCTGTGAGCTGTGATATGACAGCCCTCTACGGAGGGTAACATAGTGAGACTCTATCTAAAAAAAAAAAAAAAAGGCTAAATGGAGCAATGGAAAAGGTATGGGGTTTTGTATCAGAAAGACCTAAATGGCTGCTTTCATCCTAAAATGAGAAAGGCTGTTTGGTGGCAAAGCTGAAATGTTTACTACCTGGCCCTTTACAGAAAAAGCCCCTGTGGTAGAAGATATTTGTATCGTAGGGTATTGTATTTTTTTTTTTTTTAGATAGACTCACTCTCAGGAGAGGCATGATCTTGGAAAGATCACATGTGACCTTGAATCTCAGTTTCTTCAGCTCTAAAACGGGAATGACAATATATACTTTCCAAGATTGTGTGAGGATTAGATTCAATGATAATACTACTACAATACTAACTTTTGTAGTGCTATCTATGGGGTTCCTGGACAGAGTGCTTTATCTACTTTACTCATTCAATTTCACAGCCACCCCAGGAAGTGAGTATTTTTGTTTCTGTTGGGATGAGAAAGCTGAAGTTGAGAAAGATTTGGCCACTCAGCTAATTAATAACAAAGCCTTGCCTAGAAAGCAGGGTCTCCTAAATCCTGTAACAGGACTGAAATGTGGGATAGAAGATTTACATTGATTTGTGTGCACCTGTGTGATTGCCAGGCACACCAAACCCAGGCAAAATTCTGAAACAAGCAAAGCAAATTCCTGTCCCTCAGTTCTTACTCCCCGCTCACACTGCTACACTCTCCAACCCTGCACAGCCCATACAATACCCTAGGATACAAATATCTTCTACCGCAGGGGCTTTTTCTGTAAAGGGCCAGGTAGTAAACATTTCAGCTTTGCCACCAAACAGCCTTTCTCATCTTAGGATGAAAGCAGCCACAGACAGTTTGTAAAGAAAAGAGTGTGGTGTGTCTTAATAAAACTTCGTTTACAAAAATAGGTCTGTGGGTGGTCACTTGCACATTCCTATTTTTTTTAACTCCTTTCTGCATCAGAACTTCCCAGTCCTGTGACCCCATCTCCTAGC
Organism: Arctocebus calabarensis; assembly: GCA_963573935.1. Lineage (NCBI taxonomy): Eukaryota > Metazoa > Chordata > Mammalia > Primates > Lorisidae > Arctocebus > Arctocebus calabarensis. The sequence goes on from CAUYON010081051.1 coordinate 27,479, forward strand.
CAAGGTGCTAAACTGCTCCATGCTGATGACAGAGGTCAAAACAGCATGGTCCAAAGGATGATTGTATACCATGGATGGATATGAGCATATTGGGCATTACAAAGATCCTCTTCATTTTAATACTTGCATAGCTAATTAATGTGTATTATTAAAATACATAATAGCTCACGTCTTCTCATATATTCATTCATTCATTCATGCAACCAATGTTTACTTACCACCTACCATGTTCCAGGCCTTGTCCTAGGAACAAGATAGACAAAAATTCCTGCCCTTATGGAGCTTATTTTGTGTGAATATTCTTTAATATCTGGTCTGAGAAGATGTGAAGTGCTTGGGGGAAAAGCAGAGGCTAGGAAATGCAGAGGGGTGGACCGGTCCCAGTTTTAAATGAAGTTTACACCAGGAGATCAGAACAAGTGTTAGTGAGAAACTGACGTTTGAGCAGAGACGTGTAGTGGGGGGGAGGTGTGAGCCAAGCAGAATTCCAGAGGAAGAGAGTGGCAGGCAGCCTGAAGGCCTTAAGGCAGGGGTGTGTGGCCACCTCCTCCCAAAGGAGGAAGCCATGGGGTGGCACCTGTGGCTCAGTGGGTAGGTACCAGCCCCATATACCTGGCGGGAGGATGGCGGTTTGAACCCAGCCTGGCCAAACTACAACAAAAAATAGCCAGGCATTGTGGCGGACACCTGTAGTCCCAGCTACTCGGGAGGCTGAGGCAAAAGGATCACCTAAGCCCAAGAGTTGAAAGTTGCTGTGAGCTGTGACGCCACGACACTCTACCAAGGGTGACAAAGTGAGACTCTGTCTCAAAAAAAATAAATAAATAATAAAGGAGGAGGCCAGATTGAGTAGAAAAAAGAGGTTGGTTTACTTTCAGTGGGAAGAAAGGGATTAGGTAGTATTAGCATGTGACAAAAATTAAAGAGGTGGCATATGAATGACTCTAATTAGGCAAATACAAGGTCTATAAGTTGCCCCTGCTTGTGTCATATGTGTGATTGGGTGGGGCGAGTCCTTCAGCAGACGTGTTTGGGCACAAAGTATCTCCTTGGTAAGCAAGAAGACAAGATATTTGGATGTATTTAGGGGTAAGGTGGTGGGGCTTAACCACTGACTCATATTCCACCTCTTGTTCATGAGTTATTGTTTCTTCTGGAGCACTGGGGGGGTCCAGAGTGATGATTCCGCCCTCCTAGTCTCCACACCACAGACTCCAGTACTCTCCTCCCCGTGCCCCCTTCGGGAAAGCCCTCGGACACCAGCATCCTGCCCTTGAGGCTTGTACTCAAAGCCCATAATCTGCTTTGGCCCCTTAACCGCAAACATTAGTGAGTTTTAAATAGCCACTGAGCCCAGCTTTCCTAGAAGCGCCGCCCACAACTGTGCTTGGGCAGAGAGGGGAGGAGCCTCTTGGCCTCAGTGGGCACCTGGTGCGGCCACTGCACCTTCACCGTCAAGTGAGAGCCAGGGGATGGGGAGCCACGTTTGTGGATTTAGGTTCTTTTTTTTGCAGTTTTTTTTTTTTTGGCCAGGGCTGGGTTTGAACCTGCCACCTCCGTCACCCGAACCTGCTGATGACCTACTCCTTTGAGCCACAGGCACCACCTGTGGATTTAGGTTCTTTCACCACTACATCTTGACTGAATTGTTCCAAATACATGGAAGATGTAATATCGAAAACCAAAGAGCACCTTAGCTCATGCTCCCAACAGCCATGGCAGACCCAGGGATCAGGTGGTGTCAGCATGTGACAAAAATTCAAGAGGTGGGCTCGATGCCTGTAGTACAGTGGTTACGGTGCCAGCCACATACACCCAGGCTGGCGGGTTTGAACCCAGCCTGGGCCAGCTAAAACAACAATGACAACTGCAACAAAAAAATAGCCCGTCGTTCTGGCAGGGGCCTGTAGCCCCAGCTACTTGGGAGGCTGAGGCAAGGGAATCTCTTAAGTCCAAGAGTTTGTGGTTGCTGTGAGCTGTGATGACACCGCACTCTACTAAGTGTAACATAGTGAGGCTCTGTCTCAAAAAAAAAAAAAAAATCAAGAGGTGGCATATGAATGCCATCTGAAGCTCAGAGGAGAGAGAATGGGCTCAAGGTCACCCAGATGATGAAAGCTATGGGCCCCTACCCACAGTCCCAAGCTCCCCTTTCCAGTGTCATGTCTAGTTTATTATCTACCTTGTTTATCCTGGTTACAATCCCATCCAACACGGCCAGGTAGTTACTGTGGAGACATACAACTGGACCCCCAGATGGACCTTCAGCCTCACTTAAGAAAAGATGAACTGAGGTCTCTGGGTATTTTTTTTTTTTAGACAGAGACTCACTATGTCGCCCTTGGTAGAGTGCTGTGCTGTCACAGCTCACAGCAACCTCCAAATCTTGGGCTTAAGCGATTCTCTTGCCTCAGCCTCCTCCAGTAGCTGGGACTACAGGCACCTGGCACAACACTCGGCTATTTTTTTGTTGCAGTTGTCATTGTTGTTTAGCAAGCCTGGGCTGGGTTCAAACCAGCCAGCCCTGGTGTATATGGCCAGCACCCTAACCACTGGGCTAGGGGTGCCAAGCCAGATCACTGAGTATTTTGAAGCTGGGAATATCCTGGATATCCTGCCAGTCCCCAATCCTGGGATCTACAGAGCATCACATATGGCCCAAGTGATCTGAGGCTGCCCACCCCAGACCATCAGGGCCTGGAGACTCATTGTCCTGCTCCCTGCTCTCTGCCCCTCTTCCTGCAACCTTGGGAGCCCAAGAGGGTCTTTGCAAAAGCACTGTGTGTAGGACTGGCACATCACAGTGCTCAGAGACTATCTGGGAAGTGCCCATGTTCATTTCGGAGTGAACTGAGGACTAAGTTTAGCAGAGGCAGAGGAAGCCATTCAATTCAGCCTCAGATTACACTAATTTGTGGGCCTCTCTGTCACCTCTTAGAAGGTGAAGGCAGGGACGGGGCCTTCATCTCTGATCCTCCAGTGGAGGATTCATAGTAGAAGTTCTGATTCATAGTAGAAGTTAAACAAATGTTAGACGAATTAAAGTCCTAATGTTGAAAGTCAACCTCCTGAATAAACAGATGACTTACAAATTAAGTCTCTTCCAGCAGACACTGCTGTGATCCCACCTCTCTTCCTGCCCCCGGCCAGGTCCCCCCCACCCTGGGCAGTCACACCTGAGAAAGTCCAGTCACACCATGGATATAACATGTGACAGCAAATCCTGGGTGAATGCAGTGCCCCTGACACTCACCTTGTTGAAGTCAAAGGTCTCAAACATCTGTTCCACATACTGGCTGGCTGACGGGCTCAGGTTTTTGAGGCCAAAGAATTGGCGGAACTCATAGAGGGTGAGCTGGCCAGATGGACACTCGGTCATGAACTTCTTGTACCACTGGTGGCACTCAGTGCTGCTCAGCTCCTCCACTGACTTCCCCTCCATCACATTCCCCATTGCCCAGGCCTGTGGGAGGCTAGTACCTGAGATGAACAGGTCTTCTTTCCTGTCACCCCTGCGCAAGGACGTATTGGCCTTCTATAATGGAGCCCTACTTTCTCACAGGCCTGAGTCCTCTAGGCCTGAGAAAAGAAGGGCCCGATGAGTCAGATGGTGCAGGGCACTGTCAAGAGGAGGTGAGTAGAGGGGAGAAGGTGATGGCCCACACGCAGTCCACAGGATGTCAAAGAATCGGTGGTAAAAATGCCCACTAAATCCTTGCAGCCAGTGGGACTGGGCCCAGAGGAAGAGAGTGAAAATAGAACAAAGCTTAGAGGAGCAGAGTCCCAGGATTACAACCTTGAGCTGTAGGTGAGAGGATTTTTTACCCAGTTTGCAATCTCCTAATCCTGTCTTATCACAGCAGAGTGAACAGCCAGCCAGTGACTGTTCTGATCCTATGGCCTCCACGACCTTCTTCTGCTTTGAGCGAGTTCACAATGTTTTTGAAGTCGTGGTATTGAGGTGTATATGAAATACGGCTTATTCTTCCAGAGTGGGCCACGTGTGGGCTTTTGGCAGGACTGCTGTGTGCAGTTACGGGCATTGCTGTGTGCTCCGGCTGTGCACTGCTCTTGGCCATCGCACTTGAGTTAGTCCAGTCACACCATGGATATAACATATGAGAACGTATCCTGGGGGGATGAAGAGTTTGTGGGCTTCCAAAGCAAGCACATGCACCGGCACACATAGCCATGCACACACACACACACACACGCTCTCACATAGATACCGGCTCTGTCCTAACCACACTCTCGTGTTCCCAGAGGTTGGATCTTTCCCATCCTGGAATGCCTGCATTCAACTCTCCATCCAATTGAGAACTTGATACCATTGTCTGCCAGGGGAATGGGGGCTGGTGTACCGGAGTATGTGTGAGTATAGGGGGGGTTTCCCACCTGCTGAGCCTGGAAAGCTCCCAGGCCAATCTTTGGGGCCTATCCCACAGCAGAAACTGTCTCTGATGCTTCGTGGGATGTCTGCTCTACAGATGTTAAAGTTGGTTCATTTATGAAACCAACATCCGGGAGCAGGTGCACTTAATCAGGGGGCTTCCCGGAAGGCTTAGAGCCAGTGCCTGCGCCATCCTGCCCCTTGTTGCTGTTTCCCGCCTTCCTTTACACGTGGGCCATGCCCAGGTACCCTAACATCGAGAAGGAACCACCACCCCCATTTCTGCCCCCCAGCCAGGCCTTGGACACTTATCCAAGTTGCGCACTGACACCCGTACACAAAACTGCCTTTTCTACTTGAGGAAGGGGTGCCTTGATGGAGTGGTTTGTTACCACAGCTAACCTAGCTCATCCTGACTAATACAAACATTGTACAGTTTCAAATACTGCATGAAATGTCTTTCAGGTGGCATCAGGCTTACTCAGCAACCTGGAACCTGGACTGTATGTGCCCAGTCCCCCTCAGACTGCAAGGCCACAAGGAGAAGGTTTTTTTATTTTTTTTATTTTTTTTGCGTCTAGTTACCAGAAAAGAGGATTTCTTACCCGCCCCCCCTCCAATACCATGTATCAAGAATCAGCCCACTGTAATCCTAGCTACCTAGGAAGCTGAGGTGAGAGGATTGCTTGAGGCCAGGAGTTCAAGATCAGCCTGGACAACATAAACATTTTTTAATTAGATGAGCATGGTGGTGTATACGTATAGTCACAGTCACTTGGGAGGCTCAGGCAGGAGGTTCACTTGACCCCAGGAGTTTGAGGTTGTGTGAGTTACAATCATTCCACTGCTGTCTAGCTTGGGTGAGAGAGTGAGATCCTGTCTCTAAAAAAAGAGAGGGGAGGGCAGTGCCTGTGGCTCAATGGAGTAGGGCACTGGCCCCATATGCCGGAGGTGGCTGGTTCAAACCCAGCCCCGGCCAAAAAGACTGCAAAAAAAAAAGAGAAAGGGGAGAGGCACATCTGACAATAACTAGAATCTCGATACAGTTCTATTGCATGTTGGGCACAGCAGTGCCCCTAGGTTAGAGTCATCACGCCTCTTGTCACTTAAGCCCCATTCACCAGGGGCTCTGGACTGTTAGAACTACGTCAAGGAGCAGACATCCAATCTGCCTGAGCCAGGCCACCTATGGACAGTGGTCAGGCCCTAGAGAAGAAAGAGGACTTCATTAAAACCTTATTGGATCTGACTCCCTGCCCCCTTGCCTGCCTCTAAAGAGGACAGAAAACTAAGAAAACAGTTTTCTTAGCCTCTTAGTTAAGAATGGCCGCATGATATGGTTCTGGTCAAAGAGATAATTAAAGTCTGGCATGGTTTTCAGGAGAAGCTTTGATTTCTTGATAAAAAGAGAAAAGGGGGGCTTGGCGCCTGTGGCTCAATGGGCTAAGGCACCAGCCACGTACACCTGAGCTGGCGGATTCAAATCCAGCCCAGGCCCACCAAACAACAATGACGGCTGCAACCAAAAAATGGCCGGGTGTTGTGGCGGGCGCCTGTAGTCCCAGCTACTTGGGAGGCAGAGGCAGGAGACTCGCTTGAGCCCAGGAATTGGAGGTTGCTGTAACCTGTGATGGCACATCACTCTATCC
>CAUYON010081053.1:0-14054 GCA_963573935.1 Arctocebus calabarensis
AGAGTTAGAGTTAGAAAGCAGCCTAGGAAATAGTCAGACCAGGTCTCCACCAAAAAGAAAAAAAAAGAGAGAAAGAAAGAAAGAAGGAAGGAAGGAAGGAAGGAAGGAAGGAAAGAAGGAAAGAAGGAAAGAAGGAAAGAAGGAAAGAAAGAAAGAAAGAAAGAAAGAAAGAAAGAAAGAAAGAAAGAAAGAAAGAAAGAAAGAAAGAAAGAAAGAAAGAAAGAAAGAAAGAAAAAGAATTAGGCTCAGAATTTCCGACGTTATCATTTTCCACCTCTAAAAAACTCTAAAAAATATTTTTTTGCAAGACAAGAGTATAATCAACAAGTTTTCTCTGTTTTAATTTGTCTGAGATAGTCTTCCTTTCAACTAAATTTTGAAGGGAAGATGCAATTCTATGTGGAGTTTTTCTCATTTTAGACTTAGATATACTGCACGCTTCCTGTTTACAAATTTTTTAAGAGAGCTCATTATTTTTCCTCTGTATCTAAGTTTTTGTTTATTTTCTTTCTTTGACTTTTTTCAAATTGTTTCTCAGTATTTGGTTCCCTGTGGTCTAAGAAGCATAGAGATTTTTATGGACTTTTGGTATTTATTCTGCTTGATATTCACTGGGCTTTTTAGAGCTATAATTTGGTGTCCATAATTAACTTGAGAAAATATATAATTTTTCTAAGATATAACCTTTGTAATATAATTGTATAGTTAAGGGTATGAAATTTTTCTTAGTTATAAACATTAAGTTTTGAATATTGTATTTTAATACATTTTAGCATACTTTAGTTTTAAATTCATTAAAGTATTTTCTGATATCCAAGTAGTTTTTTGCTGTGAAATATGGGTTTATTGGCAATGTGCTGCTTAGTAAATATGAGGATTTTTTTTAGCTATGCTTATTCAATATAAAATTATTATAGATACATCAATGTACATATTTATGGGTTCATGTGATAATTTGACACAAAAATAAATGTGTAATGATCAAATCAAGGTCAATTGATATATCTATTACCTCAAGTACTTATCCCTTATTTGCATTAGGAATATTCCAATCCCTTAATTTTACTTATTTGAATATATAATACATTGTTTTTACCTATAGTTGTCTTATTGTGCTAACAAACAAAAGATCTTATTCTATCTAACTGCATTTTTGTACTTTTAATATTATATACCTCTTAGGAAATCATTTTAATTATTATTTTTGATAGTTTTGTCTTTTAATTCTTCTCCTAAAACTATGAGTTATCTACACACTACTTTGGCAGTGTGAGATTATTCTGTATTTGACTATCTATTACTTTTACCAGTGAGTTTTATACCTTCACATGATTTCTTTTTGCTAATTGATATCCTATTCTTTCATTTCTTATAAGACATGTCCGGTGTTGACAGAATCCCTCAGTTTTTGTTTGGGTGTGGAAGTCTTTATTTCTAGTTTCTATGCAAAAGATAATTTTTGTGAATATAATTTTATTCTAAAGGGGAGGTGTTTTTTTCTTCAGCACACTTTATATGTTATTTCTCTCAGTCCTCCTGCCCTGATCTGCTGAGAAGTTGGCTGCCCCATGTATCAGAGTTTATATGTTATTTTCTTCAATTCTCTTGTGGCTTTTAGGAGCCTTTATTTGGAATCTTTGAGAGTTTGATAACTATATGAATTGTGATAATCTTATTTTGTTTATATCTGCTTGGGATTCTTTCACTACTTTGTCCTGCATATTCCTACCTTTCTTGAGGTTTGGCATCTTTTCTCATTATTTATTTGAATTAACTTCTATCATGAGCTCTTCCTCTATATTTTCTTTGAGACCAGTAGCTCATAGATTTGTCCTTGTGAAGCTATTTTCTAGATCATCTAGGTATACTACATTTTTTATTCTTTATTCTTTGTTTGTTTGTTTTGTTGTTCTTAGGCTGTCCATTTTCAAATAGCCTGTGTTCAGGCTCACTATTTCTCTCCTCTGGTTGATCAGTTGGGAGAGTTGCTAATGCATTGTTCAGTTTGTCAGTGGAATTTTTCAGCTCCAGAATTTCAGCTTGGTTTTTTTTTTTTTTTGCCTTTTTAAAAATTTTATTAAAACATAGCTGTGTACCATTAATGACATTGGGATTGATGTTTTTATTATTTTAATTTTTTTGTCAAATTTCTCTTACAAAATGTTGAATTCTGTTTGTGTTATTTTGACGTTTATTGAGCCTCAAGACAACTATTTTGTGTTGCCTAACAGGTAACATCTCTGTCATTTCAAGATTGGTCACTGGTGTTTTATTTAACTCATTTGATAAGTCATATTTTCATGGATGTTCTTAAGCTTGTGGAAATACATTGATGTCTGGGCTTTTAAGAGTAGGTATTTATTCCAATACTCAGAGTCCGTGATTGTTTGTATATATATTTCTTCTGAGTGTTTTTTTTTTTTTTTTAAGATTTCTAAGGGGTTAAGTGTTGTGAATTAAGCCTGTGGTCCCTGAAGCTATTTCAGCACTACAGGGCTTCCTAACGCCAAAAACTCATGTAATTCTAGCTACTCAGCCAAGGCAGACTTAGGGAAGGTAAAACAGAATTATCAGTTACCAGGCAATGTCTCCTGCTCTTTTCCCGCCCTTTCTCCCATTAGCAGGAGTGCTTCTCCATGCTGGACTGCCTGGAGTTGGGGCAGTAGTGACACTATTTTGTTGCCACAACTGTAGACATTACACTAGGTCACATCTGAAGCTCTTCACCTCACAAATGAGCACAGTGCAAGGTCATGGACACTATTGCCTGACTGTCTTTTACATTCAATTAAGGACTAAGATCACTTTCATTGGTAGATGACAATCCCTCTAGGACTGGGTCTGTCCCATCAGGGCAGCTGATTCCATTCTGGCCCAGGGTGGGCCTAGAAACACTATTCAGGAGCAAAGGTCTGAAATTCAGGGCTTTAATAATTTGTATTTTCCTTCATTTTACTGCTTATATTTAGGATGCTGACATTTTAAGATGAGGTCTCCATCTTCCCCATTTGCCAACCTATTAACAAACCGTCCCTTCCTTCTGCTCAAACTACTTGTCCTAATTCTCCTAATGCAGACTGAGAGACAGATGCCAAGCTTTGAGTAACACGCTTGGTAACTTACATAACCCCCACTTTCAAATTATGCTCCTCTACTTTTACAAACAACAAAAAATATTTTTTCCAGTAATGAAATACAACTGAATGATAAAAATCTTATTATGTCAGGTTTGATTTTGTCTGCTTTTGTTTTAGGAAACTGTGATCTAAAAAGAAAATTTGTAAGTTCCCACACCTCTAATGATGACGTGTGAAGAGGTGAACTGCAAGCAGCACTTTCATCTGATGAAAGCAAGACTATATAACCCCATGGTTATTATTGTGTGTACTTAACTTCACCAGGCATTAGGCCCACAAGTCAAGTGTGTTTTCTTCTCCTGAGATTTGTGGTCATTGATACTGTCTCATATCATGTATTGTAAATGTTGATTAAATGCATAATTGTGAATGAATAAACGCTGAGCCACTGGATGATGTTGTCTTTCACTCGTAATGATTTGTTTTTTATCTGAGTGGCAGAGACTTTATGAGAAAATAATAAGAAGGCAGACAGTGGTATATTACTATATTCCCTGAGGACTGAAGCCTTAAAAGTTCTCAAAAATATTTCAATGCCCAGGTTATTTTCTTTGTGTCTTATCTTAGAAATCCTTGAACTCACATTTTTATCCTCTAGGCATATGAAATTATTAAATACTCTGCTTAGAATTTTATCCTTTAAGCAATATCTATTATCTTGGCTTTCCCGCAGCTTTCCAAGTGCCTGTGCGGCTCACGTGCAGGCCATTTCATCAAGGAGAAATTGCAAGAAGGATATTAGTCTTACCCTTCAGTAGCTTTCTGTTCTTTAAGAAGTTTTGTCTTCATGTTCTAGCTCTTTCATACCCTTGGGCTCTAAATTTTGTTTGCCTAGTCTAAGAATACATTTTAGAGCAGATTCTGATTTAGTTTGACCTCACAGTGGAAATCAGCAAATTCCTGGGAAGAAAATTTTGTTTTGAATGCACAATTCAAGTTATCATATAATTTTTTTCTTTTTTCTGGGTATTTTGTATCTCTTGGTCTGGTTATCTTCAGTGTTTTCTGATTTCTTGAAACAACTGTTACTTTGTTTTACTCACCTTTGAAAGTGCTCCCAGGGAAGATTAGTTTCATATCCACTTTGTCATCATAGCCTGCAGCAAACATATTAGAATTGATATTTTAAATGGACAAGCTATGACAACAACCTGAATATTAAATATTAAATATGAATATTCAAACATTAGCCAATTTGAAGTGGAATATTTTGGGTTAGACTATGTTTTGGATAATTCATTTTTTTTTCTTTTTTTCTTTTTTTTAGACAGAACCTCAAGCTGTCACCCTGGAGAGAGTGCTGTGGCATCCCAGCTCACAGCAACCTCCAATTCCTGGGTTCAAGCGAGTCTCCTGCCTCTGCCTCCCAAGTAGCTGGGACTACAGGCGCCCACCACAACGCCCGGCCATTTTTTTGGTTGCAGCCGTCATTGTTGATTGGTGGGCCCGGGCTGGATTCGAACTTGCCAGCTCAGGTGTACATGGCTGGCACCTTAGCCCGTTGAGCCACAGATGCCGAGCCTGGATAACTCAATATTATTCCTTTATTTTAAACTGTCAGAAACTTATTGGAATTATAAGTTTCTTTGACAAATTTTTTGTTAGCTTGATACCAGGAAAAAAAAAAATCTATCTGAAAGCGTGTGAAATGAGAAAAATTAACTTTCTGGGGGTTGCTTATTTTGTCACTTATAAATCATTATTTTTGAAAAGGTGACTGATAACGTGAGCAACTACTTGAATCTATGGAAATGAAGGGGGACATTTTAGTAATATGTGAAGTATTGGCAAAATATAAGATCTTTTAAGTAACATAAGTTAAGTAAATTTATAGGATGATTTCATGAATTATTTTAAACATAATTATGCATTTTTTTCATACAAGTATTAGGTGTCTCCAGGTTTCTCTGCTTTTCTATCTCATCTCAGGATGCCATAGCAAGCCTCTGCTTCCCTTTAGCTGAGAAATTTAACTTCAACTAAGACATAAATTATTGTAAGCCTGCCCCATTTATGTCCATTAAAGAATTTTGTTGATAAAGGGGATCTTATTTGAAACAAAAGGAAATTCTTACTCATACAATCACTGTTAAAATTATCCAGGAGTGTTGAAAATGCAGAAATAGGTGAGTGGTCAATTCATGATCTGACCAGGAAGATTCATGGAAGTCTTTGAAGCACAAAAATGAATGCGTTCAGACTCAGGCAGGGAACAGTGGGTGTATTGGGGTGAGTCTTTGACTGCAAACATATTAGAACAGTAGTAGAATTCTGCTTCTAATGAGTAAGTCAAAACCAGAGATATCGTAATCACCTTCTTACTCTTATGTGGGTACTTTTTCTTGTTCTCATATTATGCTAGAAGTCCAGACTTAAAATCTCCTCCTATCACAGGCCGAAATTCTTATTGCATGTTTTGGGCATTTTTCACAAAAGCCCTGGCATCATAGAGAATTTTATTTCATTTGGATATAATGGATATTGCTATTGTAGCTAATCAAATAAAAATTGATTTTTGAACTATGTTCAGTTGTCAAAGAACAATATTTTTTCTTTTCTTTTCCTCTTAATATATGATTTTTATCTTCATAATTTTTAGGGAGTTGCTTCTTCTTTGTATGCCATTTCAAAATGCTTTCAGGAAAAAGAAAAAAGGAAAAAAATCAAAAGACATATGAAAACTGAGTCTTGGCTCGGTGCCTATAGCTCAGCAGCTAGGGTGCCATTCACATACACCAGGGCTGGTGGGTTCGAATCCAGCTTGGGCCTACTACAACCAAAAAATAGCCGGGCATTGTGGCAGGTGGCTATAGTCCCAGCTACTAGGGAGGCTGAGGCAAGAGAATTGCTTAAGGTCAAGAGTTGGAGGTTGCTGTGAACTGTGACACCACAGCACTCTACCAAGGGCGACATAATGAGACTGTCTCAAAAAAAAGAAAACAAGGGTGGTGCCTGTGGCTCATCGAGTAGGGCGCCAGACTCACATATCGAAGGTAGCGGGTTCAAACCCAGCCTTGGCTGAACTGCAAAACAGAAAAATAGCCGGGCCTTGGGGCAGGCGCCTGTAGTCCCAGCTACTTGGGAGGCTGAGGCAATTCTCTTGGCAAGAGAGACTTGCCTCAGCCCAGGAGTTGGAGGTTGCTGTGAGCTGTGTTACACCAGGGCACTCTACTGAGGGTGATAAGGTGAGATTCTGTCTCTAAAAAAAACAAAACAAAACAAAACAAAAAAACCTGACTCTTTTCCTTTTTACAAGTAAAAATGACAGTTTTTTTAAAAAAACATAATATATTTTCCTTGCATATCATCAGGCTGAAGTGTCATACATACATGGTCAGATCATACATGATCAGAGGAGGCTACAACAAATATGGATTCGTAAAATTAGTGTCATTCATTTTCTCATCAACTGAACACTTTCACTTAATCAGATATGAGAATAAATTTGAGTGAATAACTGTCTGTATACATATAATCCTCTCAGTATGAAGAACTGTTACCTGCTATTCTTTTCTTACAAGCAGTTGCCCAGAGGAGGCCCAAGGACTATAACGTCTCAGTAGGGTCATTATCATAGAAACTTTCACCCACAAAAGCAAATTCTTTATGATGAGATTCACTCTGAATTACTACTAACAGAAGTACAATGGCTTACACATGGCATAGATATGTTTTTTTACACTCTGTCCTGGATTGATATGGCAGCATTGCTCTACCCGCATGGTCTTTCCTAGTTCCACTTTCTTGTTCCTGGGTATGATGTTCACTTTACTAATTCCAAATGGAGTTCATTCCCTCAATTTAATATCACAGATGAGGTGTTGGTTTTCTCTTTCAGAAATTTTCTTGCAAGCTGCTAAATAGCACATATGTTCGTATTTGTATGCTGAGACTTCGTCTCTTGGTGTTTTCACTATTAAGGGAGAAATGGAATATGGATAAGTGGGAAATAGTGATCTGAGGAAAAAACTGGCAGTCTCTATTGCAATAATCTTTAAATACAAGGGACAATCATTCCTACACAGCTTCTGAAAACAGTTACGTGTGTTAGTTTTCAAGAAGTTCTAGCTCTAGATCTATGCCATGTCTTCAAGAGAAGTGTTCGTGATGGTGGAAGTGTACTCGGGTACTCTCCAACATAGCAGCCACCAGCAACGTCTGGCTCTGCGCATCTGGAATGTAGCTATTAACTTAATTTTCACTTTTAGTTCGTTTTTATTCAATCAAATTTAAGTACAAGCCACGTGTAGGTGGTGGCTACCGTACTTGGTAGTTGCAGGTCTCCGTTTTCTCAGGGAAGGGCTTAAGTTCCTCACACAGGCGAGAGCCTGTGGCAATAAATGACAATATCTTCCAACCACCTTCACTAAAACAAAGAAAGCAATTTTAATATTCCTCAAGATAGCTATATATCAATAATTTGCCTTTGGCGTGTTGTCATTGTGTCACACTTTTATACAATGGCTCAGTAAATTTGGCAAGAGAAAAAGGAAAATGAGATACAAAAAAGGTATTTTTAAGCTGTGCCTTTAATTTTTTTAAGCCAAGGTTTAACCCAAGTTTTCAGAGAGTAAGAATATATCCCCAAACACCCTTCTACCTTCTCTTCTCCCTGTTAAGACTTATATAAATCTTCTGCCAAGGTGACCTACGAAGCTATAACTTACTGAAATGAGCCCTCAGAGTCTTATTCAGGATCTGGAGCCCACAGTGAAAGATTATTGATGTTTTCAGCAGAAAAGCTGTCAATTAGATGTACAGTTTGCCACAACAGCTCCAGGGTATAAGCGTGAACTCATCTAAGAATTTACTGGATCTACTTTGCAGCCACAGGGCCAAGCACACAACTCCCCATTTGCTTCAGGAGACCCAGATGTTCACCTTATTTGGATGTGTGCCAGGAATTGGATTGTGAATTTGATGCATTTTGGCCTCAGAGGATTGGGGGATTTAAGTTTAAATACTTATTTTTTTAAAGTATGTTTATTTTTTTTTCTGGCTATAATGTGATACATATTCAATGTGGATAATTTAGAATGCATGAAAAATATGAATAAATTATAGTTACTTATAATTCTACAACGTAGTGATAATGATTATTATCATATTTCTTCTAAGTTGAGAAAATTGCTATTTTCATTAACTTTGCTTTACCATGTGGCTTTTTTTTTAAAGGATTTCTGGCCCAGTCTCTGTGCCCTCATTTCTCATTCATACTTCTCAATACACTGCCATCTGGCTCCTTTTCTGTCTTTCCTTTACAGCTTTTGTTGCCAAGGTCACAAATTGGTCTTTTTTGTCTCCAATTTGAATGGACACTATTCAGTCTTTATCTTACTTGAATTCTGTATAATAGTTCTGAATTCTGCCCTACAAGCTAGGGAAGTTTATAAAAACTACTAAGTCATACTGCTTCCAGAACATTGCTTAAGTCTCTGGGACGAAGGCTAGTCAACGTTTTGTGCCAAGAAAAGAATGAGGACCCACTCTCTTTTGCCTCATTAGCTAGTTTATCTCAAATATTCTCCATGAGGCATGTATGTGTGCTTTATTCCTATGATGTCGCTATCTGTAATATTACTGTTTGCACGTTAACTCTCCCTTGGCTATTCCATCTCCTAGAACAGGTCTTTTTGGAAAAGTAGTAAATCACAGGGTCAACCATACCCAATACAATAATGGGTCTATCACTTGGATCAATCTTCTCAAATCCCAGTCCTCCAGAGTGCTGGTTACTCTGGTACTATCAGGTTAAGCCTAGGTCTTGAGCAAAGCAAACCTGTGCAATCCAATTGAGACACGCATGTAGCTATGGTCAATCATGAAGTGTTGTCTAACCTTTTGGCTTCTCCACTCACATTGAAGAAACAGAGTGGTCTTGGGCCACACAAAAGCTGAGGAGCAAAACAAAAGAAAAAAAAAAGATCCATGCATGATTTTCATGATTATCTGCCACCACAGGAAAAGAAGTCTCACATAATCTTCATGTGGCTGACTGTCCACAGGTTGGACACTCCTGAAAGCACGGAGAAACTCAGGCTGATGTTCTCAGCTTGGAAGGAGTCTAATGGAGATTGAAACCAACATAGAAGAGACAAAAACCAAGATAAAAGAGACAGCAGGACACACATTCTAACATTGTTTAAACCCTGAAATTCAGCTTGTTCTTGTTTCCTTTACTATTTAAGTCAGGAAACTCCCTCTCCCTTTCTCGTTTACCATATGTCAAATTACTAAGGCAAAGAGCGCTGACAGTATCTCCTGAACGCTTCTAAACACCGTATGTATAACTCCTTATGAACAACCTCGACCCTTCTCCTTTTGCTGTGTTTCCTGTATTCTGTCTGGAAAAGATGAGATCACATGATCACAAAGATCATGAGGATTGTGTTCATTTTTTTTGTTCTTATGTTCACTTCTCTGCTTTACTTTCCCTTTTCTGAAAACTGGACCTTCATTTAACAACTTGTAGTTGCCCCTATCTGGTAATTTTGGTCAGCACTAGAGTCACCGAGATGACTTATTAAAATACAGATGACGGGTTCCTACCTCAGGCTGTCTGATCCACATGTTCTACTGTGAGGCCCAAGTATTGTGTTTCTAAAATAGGGTTGATGCTGCTAATGGAGTGAACACAGTTTAGAACCACTGTTCTAGATTATAAATCCTATCCCCTCCTTTTAAAAATTCCCTTTGTAGAGATCCTTACTAGATCTCAAGTTACTAGAATATATTATTTGACCATCCAGATTATTTCTCTCCACTTTGATTCCTGTCATTTTAGGTATTAGAATGCTTTTCAATTAAATATTCACAACTCCTGCTTCTCAGTTTCTTGACCAATCTCTTTGAGCTACATTTTTATTTTTAACTTATGATTTTTGTCTTACTAGTCATGAGAACCAATCATTTTAATTTTTTCCAGGAAATCAATGTTGCTAAATCTAATAAATATTTTTTTCTGTTCTGATTGTGTTAAATATGTCATCTGTGTTTGATTCAGTTGATTCCTCCCTTTATGTTGATACCGGAACTTCGTCTTCAGTAGGTCCTTTGTCTTGGTGATTCTAAGAATGAATCCATTAACCACACGGATCAGTGGTAAGACAGGATTTATTTTACAGAAAATAATATAGAGAAAAAAACACCAAAGCTCCTGGCAGAGAGAAAAATCCAACTGGGAAGAAAGCTCTCTCACTCTTTTCTCTCTCTTTTTCTCTGCCTGGGTTCTTTGTCTAGGGGTATATAGTCTCATGGTTCCTTCGTAGTTACTTTAGGTCAGGGAATGGTAACACAAGAATGGCTACATGTCTAGGGTAAGACGAATGAGTGCATTGATGAATGGATACAGTCCATTCCCGAAATTGGCCAGGCCGTGAAATTGACCAGGCCTAGGAAACTTACATGAAATTGACCAGTCGTAGGAAACCCAGTTCCCTGTTCAGCCATAAGTGCAAAGGGCAGGGGACATTAAGGTGCTGGTTTCTCCCCAGCAGTTGTCTGGACCCTTCAGCTACTGGGGCCTCCTGTCCCCACCCTCACAACAGCTGCCCCCTTCCCAGCTGCTGCGGTACCAACACGCCAAAGCCCGAGGCGAACAGGTCCCCACTCAGCTCCACCCTGCTGGCTGGGGAGCCATCTGCCCTGTATCAGTTTCTTCAGGGGGCTTATATTATACTTTATAGTATAATCTTCCCCTTAATTTTTTAGACATTCTTACCTACTTTCAATTATTCATCATCCTTCCATGTTCACAAATGTATTGATAGACTTGTGTCCTCATTTTCCTGGGTATCTCCTCAGTCAGGTATTCTCATCCTTTTTTATGACTTTAAATTCTCTCTCACACACATATCTTAACAGCAATAGCACAGGCACAATTTCAAACTACCTTTGTAAGGGTTAAGTCAATTTCATATCTGCTTGTGGACCCCTCAACTTGATCAGTACCTAGCTGAATTTACCTCTAAATCTGCTCTTTTTTGCTCTTATCCATTTCAAGAAATAATACTCACATTCATCACAGCTAAAATTCCATTTTTTCTGAAAGGTTTTCACAATTCATAGATATACAGTATTAGGGTCTTCTGTTCACTTTTCTCATCACTTTTTTTTCTATCACTAGTTTGAAATTATATTTTAATTTATACATTTATTGCATGTCATATCTTATATTACCTTTAATATTTTCTTATACATAAGTAAGTTCTATACATATTTCTCTATCTAGAATCTTGTACAGTGTGTTTTTCTATCACATGCTATCAATAGATGATTATATGAAAATGAAGTCTTTCTAATACCATTCAGGATAAGTAGACTTTCTCTATGCTTTTACAATTCATCATGCGTTTTGTTATTAAAACTTCCCTATTCATTTAATAATTGCCTTTAAAATTTTTTATTCTCAAAAAAAAAACTTTTAGTCTATAGGAAATAGGTGAGGAAATGAATTTGTCGTTTTGCCTCTGAGTTCTGTTACCTTCTTATATTTTGGTTTCCAAGTTATCATTGTTAGATGAAATGATAATAAGCATAATTCTATAAACATAGGTACGTTGAATTAAAACATTTAAATTTGATCTTAACAGTTGCAAAGATTTTTATATTTTATAGAAATGACATAATTAACCCAAGATATCCTTGTTAATTGATATTGGGCTGTATTCACATCTTATAAACTATTAAATGAATGTAGTGTGCACATCTGTCTATATATTACATTATTTCTATAGCATAAACTGAAAAGAGGGAAAAGACTTGAGTGACACAAACATCTTAAAACTATAGTGTTATTGTGAAAAATGTGCAAAAAAAATTACAGAAATTTATACTTTCAACCATCATCTCTAAAAAGTATTTCCTACCAATAGGTAGAATCAAAAATACCTATGGTAAAAATGCTTTATGTCTAAATAGATAATTATAATCATAAGTAACTTTAAACTTTTGGTGACCTTTATTTATTCACTCATTATTTAAATTTAAAAATTATTTGACTGTGTTATGCCCAGACCTCGTAATTCCCAAAGACCACCAGAGAGCTGAGTCCAATGCAAAAGTGAAGGAGCCTTTATTCAAGCTCGAGCCTGGACTCTCAGGGGTCCCAATGCAGTGGGTCCATGCTGAGAGCCCCAACTCCTGTGTTACAGGGGTTTTTATTGTGGGGTGGGGGCTTTCCACTGCAGCAAGCACAGAGTTGGTTGACCTACTTCTTATGTTGCTCTGTTGGCTAAGCAGAGCCTGGTGGTTAACTGGGACTTTGTGGTTTTTCTTGCTGAAGTCTAATTGGCTGGGGGTAGGGTGCAGGGGTTTGGGGTTCTTTCCAGGAATCTAGAGCAGTAGGTTAAGGGGATATAAGATGGCGGTGGGTCACAAAATGGAGTCGCTCCTTTCTCTTCAACTGTTTCTTTGTTATTAAAATTTTTGGAATAAATGTATGATTTAGTTTTCACAGTAATATTTTAATAAAATTAATATTTAGTCTTTAATAACAATGATTCACCCTGCATATTATGCATGTGTATGTATATATATAAACTTTATTTTTGTGTTTTTGCCACCATATATATATACACACACATATGTACATATAGATTGATTGGTAGATATTATGTTTGGAGAAAAATTATTACCTTTTCCTACAGCTTCAAATTTTTATGTGGAGAAAACTCCAGGTAGCCAATACCCTAAGGTTCTTGCCTTATCTCTTCACTTACTCCTTTCTATGTGAAAAGCAAAAACTTAACTGAATTGACAAATTTGCAAGAAGGAATGGAGCATATGAGGACCATCCCCTTCTAGATTCCCTCCCTCCTTGGCATCTATTTATCTGTCTAAATAAAACTGCATCCTAGACTAATCTTTTGGCAAAGTCAGGTTCAGGTTTTGGTATCACTTGTAACACTTGTATGTCACTTTTTGTGACAAGGTGAGTGACTCTGTTAATTCCCTGAAGAATGGTAATCACAATTTTCCCACAATCATCAATGACACTTTATTAGTAAGGTAATAGTCACCTTGAGCCTCATCCTACACTTCGGTTTCTGTTTTAAGCCACCCTGACATGTAAAGCCTCAATAATATTAATAGTTATAACAAAATTAATTGCAATGATTACTTATATGATTATTACATCTTGGTAATGCTTGAAACTGTTCACTTTATAGCTACATAAAATATTTCATTCACACAGAAATAAGCTAATATCTTGGTGTGTGTGGTTTTTAAACACGTATCAGAAAGCTAGCCAGCTGTGTTCAACTCTTTTAAATCACGTATTAAAAATGGTAAGTTTCCAAATCCACTTGTGGATAATTGTTCTATGATGGCTCCATTAATTATATTTTTTTCTCACAAAAAGATGCCATTTAATTAGATTTTTAAGTGTGATAGTATTTCTAAGATCCAGTGAAATGGAGGAAATTATATTATTCAGAGTAGAGAAAAATAGCATGACATTTTTCTCTAACCAATAAAAATAAATATTAACTATCAAAGTACATAGCCAATCTAGCATTCAGCTGTTTAGAATTACAATTACTTGCAACCACAAGTTTGTCTTCTGCTCTCTGTGATTTCCTTGGTGTCAACACATAATGGAGGTAATTATGAAAAACTTAGATGTATTTATACTTTTGGTATACATAGAATTTGGTGGGGTAAATGAAAAATGAAAGAGTTCTAAGAATACTGATTCATGCTCGCAGTTCTTTTCTTTTATTATTAAATCATAGCTGTGTACAATAATGCAATCATGGGGTACAATGTGCTGGTTCCATATACAGTCTGAAATATTTTCACTGAACTGGTTAACTTAGCCTTCATGGCATTTTCTTAGTGTGTTCAAACCCTTATACTCTACACTTGATAAACTTCACCTGCACCCTTCTAAGATATACCTTAGATGTGGACCCA
>CAUYON010081055.1:0-13048 GCA_963573935.1 Arctocebus calabarensis
ATAGCCGAGCGCTGTGGCGGGTGCCTGTAGTCCCAGCTACTGGGGAGGCTGAGGCAAGAGAATCGCTTAAGTCCAAGAGCTGGAGGTTGCTGTGAGCAGTGTGACGCCACGGCACTCTACCCAGGGCGATAAAGTGAGACTATGTCTCTACAAAAAAAAAAAAAAAGTGTTCTGGGGTGCTGGTAATATTATATATTTTAATCTACAAGATCATAACCACGTAAAAAATTTTTTTGAGCTGTTTACTTAATATCTGCTCATCTTTATTATAGGCTATACTTTGATAAAATATCTACAGAAAGAGAGTAGTAGGAACTATGAACTGGGAGAATTTGGAGGGTGTGTATGTGCATGATTATTATGCTTCTCCAAGGAATTAAAACAAAACAAAACAAAACAAAAACATTTTCAGGGTTAAAATCAGTTTACATGCCCCCTGTATAACGAATGCTACTTTGTTCTGTACCAACTGAAACTTGAAGATGGTATTTTTATTCACATAAAAATGTTATTATGCATAAAGGTAAGATAATATATAAATAATTTATAATGGTTTCTATTTTATATTCAAATCTTACCTCCTTCTAAGAAAAATATTCAATGGTAATAGGTCCCTAGTGATGCTAACAATTGCGTGGAACAATATTTTATTCTAGAATTGTATTCCCATTAAATATACAGTCAGATATAAGATCCACTCTTAAATATAGGGGGCAAGAATATAAGACCCACAAGGGCTGATATTGTATTTTGTTTTATACACTGTCATATGCCAAATTCCTGGAAATTTGCCTTGTTTGTGGTAATACTTAATAAGTATTTATTAAATTAACATAAAATTAGATAATTCCTTTATCCATCTGGAATACTTTAAATATTAAAATACAGCTATATCTTTATATCCCTCTGATCCTTATTTCTAGTTATAAGAATGACTTGCAAGATGCTACTTTATGCTATGTTAGTAGAAAAATTGTAGTGTTCTAAACTTATTGCCATTTTTACAGATCTCATATTTTGATTATTGTTTGATTTCCAAGAAACTTAGCTCAAATCAATGCAATAATATTTTCGTGTGCACTAAATGTTAAAGTAATCCTGAATAGAGGACGTATGATATGATCCCTATAGTTTTTTGTGTGGACACAAAACTTCTTCATGAAACTAGTACATATAAAACAAAACAAAAGATAATGGTCTGTAATAATATGGTAGGCTGAACAAAATTATATGCCAGTTCCTCCGGCCGTGAAGGTGAGTGCTCAGGCAAGAGAACAATGTCCATGAGATGTTTCATTCAAAGAAAAAGTTGACTTAGAATTTGGTTTTGACGATCTGTTACAATCTAGATAGTCATAGAAAAAAGGAAAAGATACTTAATGTTAATAGGCAATGTCAGACAAGGTATGGGAAAAAGCACAAAAAGGGAAGGTCTCTGAAGATTAGCTTGCTAGTATTTGAGAGCACATGGGCAATGGAGAAAAACCAGAACAAACCAAATGATGTCAACTATGAGTGATCTGGACCACAGCACACCTGGCTGGAAACCATTCTGGTAGAATGTAGATTCTGATTCTGTAGGCCTGAGTTGGGCCCAGGATGCTGCATTTCTAACAAGTTCCCAGGGAACACTAATGCTGTTAGACTGTAGATGCATTTGAGTGGCAAGGATCCAGAATTCATAACAAACATTTGAACTGGATATTAATGGAGAACAAACTTCAGTAGGACTGAAGTGGGAAAGATAATGACAGATTACAGAACCAATTAAAACAATAATAATAATTATCAAATGTTTACACAAATTATCTTTCATTCTTAGCTTGGTTGGTTGTAGAGGCAAGCACCAAGGAGGTAAGAGTATCATAAAAGACAAGGATTGAAAGGGAGAGAAAGACTTTAATAAGTAAAGTAAGTCAGAAAGGACCATGAAAGTAAAGAAGACTCAGTGCACAGAGGCACGCTCCAGGGCTTGCTTGGGATCCCATATCAATATTAAATTGTCCATAGCACAGGGTTGCCTTGATGGTCTGGAATTGCTTTAAAGCAATCAACCAGACCTCCTCCTGAGCGTGTAACATTGTGCTTTATGTTCATAAAACTCCAGGTTATCCATTGGCTTCATAAAGAGAAGTGCTGAGGCTATTTTCTTCTCCCTTGATTGCTTGCCAGCATTATTCACCCAGTAAGTTTGCCACTGGTTTGTAATTGCTCAGTATAGCAGTCTAAGTTCACATCAGGGACCGAACTCTGTAAAGAATATCACAGGATTCATGCCAGTCACCTGCAAAATGAGCACTGGAATACCAGATCCTCATCTTAGATGAGGGAATACTGTGATGTTTGTAGTCTGAGAAATACATAGAAATTTGAATACAAAAATAAGGAGAGGAAAACATCTGCTAGGTCTAGTTGGTGGTGATGAGTAACTTGGCAGCAACTCAGAAGGTTAAGCATGAAGGGCTGCCTGTGACCACCCTCCCCTTTTATGAGCTGGAGGGAAGGCTGTCTTAGGATAGATGAATGACCTTCCCTGTCAACGCTACTTGGAGGTCAGTGTCCTTGGGGAAGAGGATCTAAGGCCAGACGCATGTAGGATATGCTCTCTGCCTCTGCTTAATTTTCTACTGGCAATGAATGAATTTTCAACATGTGTTTATACAGCTGTGCTTTGTGCCTGAATGTTGGAACTCTACGCAGAGAAACTTCGCTTTCAAAATTAGGGAAGAATAAAGATATTCAGATCCCATTAGTCTGTTTTATGAAAACAAAATTTTAAAGTTAGCTAAAGCATATATGTTTTGCTCAGCTTGAAGCAGTGTCAGATGCATCAAACTTTCAGTTGAAGAAGAATGCATGGCAATGAGAAATCCTTTCATCTTTTCATTTGCTCTTAAACAATTAGAAATAATTTCTACTCATTTTTATCACAAAGCAATACATTATCATTATAGGAACTTTTATAAAATACCAGCATGTAGAAGACAAAATAATCACCAGTGGTTCCATAACCCATTCTGGGTGTGTGTTCTTCCAGTCTGTACTTTTTATTTGACATAGCTGTCAATGTCCATACAAATTTAAATCTTGCTTTTGAAAGTTAACATTATACCAGTTCTTAGCACGACAGATGAAGCCTTCTGGGGGTGTTTCTTATTTTGCAGTTATCAGGACTTTAGTTCTTGGAATGATAAAAGGATTATATTAAATGGATAGTTCTATTAAGTAGAATAAACAGCATAGGAAACAGCTTTTTCTTTAGTGTTAAGACTTTGTAGGCAACTTAAGACTGGAATTCATGTGCATTTCCATCAGGCCTTTTAAGGGAGAATGCATTGTGGAGAGGAGGTATTGTTTTTTCTTGCTAAATATCTGAATTTGTATAGGAATCTATCTATAAATTCCAGCTAATAAAATAAATTCAGGGTTTGGTGTAGAAAAAAAGAATTGGGACTATATTCCTCCTCACCAACTACCACCATGTTCTTACGTTAAAAATATAATTGAAATACAGATTAAGTTATAATTGACATAAAATAAAAGCCACCACTTTCACACATGCAAAGGTTTTTTAAAAAGGTACTTATTCCTTTAAAAAATTTTATTTTTTATTATTGTTTATCATTTTTATTATTATTACTATTATGTTAAAGACGAGGTCTCACTACGTTGCTCAGGCTGGTGTGGAACTCCCAGCTTGAAGGATTCCTCCAAATTCAAAGCCTTCCAAATTCTAGAATTATAAGTGTGAGGCACTGCAGCCACCCAGTGATTCATTTGGATGTTTGTATCAGTTTGTTCCTTTCTATTTCTGAGCAGTGTTCTGCAGTCTGGGTGTTCCAGAGTTGGTTGATCTATTCTCCAGTTGAAAGGCATTTATTCTGTTTTAGAGACTGAAAGTTTATGCCCATCCCCACCCTTGCCCCAGTTCATATGTGGAAACTTAATCTTCTGCGTGGAGATAGTAGGAGATGAGCCCTTTGGGAGGTGATTAGGTCGTGAAGGAGAAGCCCTCATAAATGAGATTTGTGCCTGTATATAAGAGACCCCAAGGACAGCTCCCTAGCCCCTTTTCCAATGTGAAAACACAGGAAGAAGACAGATATTATTGAATGAGGAAATGGGTGGTCCCCAGACAGCAGGTCTACAAGCACCTTCCTCTTGGACATCCTAGCCTCCAGAACTATGAGAAATAAATTTCAGTGGTAAGTCACCCAGTCTATCACTCTAACACCCTGAACGGACTAAGACTGGTTGTTTGTAAAAACATTCATGCACAGGTTTCTATTGCTCTTGAATAAATACCTTAGGAACAGATTGCAGGGTTGTGTGATAAGTCTAGTTAACTTTATTCGAAACCGCCAAGCTACTTTCCAAAGCGGTTGAGTTGTTTTGCATTCCCACCAACACCACATGTAAGTTCCCGCATCTTCATCAGCACTCAGTGCGGTCAGACTTCTTGCGGGTGTGAAGTGGCAGCTCAATGTAGCTTTCATTTGCTTTTCCCTAATGACAAATGACGTTGAGCATCTTTTCACGAGTACTGTTAAAATGTCACCATTTATATATTTTCCTCGGAGAAGTATCCGTTCAAATCCTCTACTTATTTTTTTATTGGCCATTTGCTTACTAAAGTTGTTTTAAAATAATTTTTATCAAAGTAAATAACTGTGCATATTTAAGTGAACCATCGATAACTTTTGAAATATGTATGCACATGAAATTGTCACCATAGTCAAGATAGCAAGCATTCATCACCCCCAATCCCCTCTCTTTCTTCCCGCTATGTCCTTCCCCCACCCACCCATTCACCGGCCCATTGGCATCAAGCAATCACTAATCTACTTTTTAACTCCATAGAACTCTTCGTTCTGTTATTTTAGTGGTTGCTTTAGTTTATAACATACATCTTTATCATGGTCTGCTTCCAGGTTGTATTATACCATGAGGAGTAAATAACTTTTAAGTTAACGTGCTTTTATTTCTCCCATTGTTGGATTTTTGCAATCGACATATTTTATTTTACATGTCTGACATATTTTAATCTCCATCATAGATTGGTAAATCAATTATCTTTAAAAGACATTTAAACAGCCAGGGAAACATCTTGTGTTATATATTTGCCCATATTTCTCCCATTTCCTACGCTCTCCATTCCTTTGCATAGATCCATATTCCCATCTGGTATCATCTTTTATTGTTTGTATTTCTGAAAAGCCTTTATTTCACCTTTGCTTTGGAAAAATATTTTTATTGAGTATAAAATGCCTCATTGAAAAAAAATTTTTTTTTTTCAGTACTTTAAAGATGTCGCTACAATGTCTTCTGACTCACATTGTTTTCAGAGAGAAACTGGCTGTCATTTTTGTTTGTTTCTCCATATATAATGTGTCTTCCCCGCTTAGGTGCATTTAAATTCTTTTTTATTACTAGTTTTCAGTAAGTTGATCATGACGTATCTTGGTGTAGTTTTCTTTGTGTGTCCGATGCTTGGGTTGTCCCAAGCTTGTTGAACATGTCAAAGTATAGTTTTCATCAACTTGGGAAAAAGTTCAACCATTATTATTTCAAATATATTTCCTATACCTCTGTGTCTCCTCCCTTCTTTGGGTACTTTGATGGCATGTATGCTATTCTAAAGTTTTTTCACAGGTCAGGATACTCTCTTTTAATTTACTTTTGTTTATGTTTCATTTTTGATAGTTTGTATTTATTGTCTTCAATTTTTATAATCATTTTTACTAATCTCCTATTAATTCCATCAAGTATATTTGTTATCTCACAGCTTTTCATTTTTAAGTCTAGATATTTAATTTGGGGTTCTACTTTTTTTTTTTTTTGTAGAGACAGAGTCTCACTCTGGCCCTTGGGAGAGGGTCCTGGCATCACACAGCCCACAGCAACTTCCAACTCCTGGGCTTAGGTGATTCTCTTGCCTCATCCTCCTGAGTAGCTGGGACTACAGGCACCCGCCACAATGCCTGGCTATTTTTCTGTTTTGCAGTTGAGCTGAGCCTGGGTTTGAACTTGCCACCTTCGGTATATGGGGCCAGCGCCCTACTCGATGAACCACAGGCACCACCCTGGGGTTCTATTTTATTATTTTCCATGTTTCTACTTAATATGCTCAACCTTCCTTTCAGCTTCTTGAATATATGAAATACATTATAATTGTTTTAATGTCCTTATCTACTGACTATGCTATATGTGCCATTTCTAGATCTCTTTCATCCATTGATACTTTGTTTTAATTATTAATTATACTTTTCTGCTTATTTGCATGCCTGGTGGTTTTGATTGGATGACTAACATTGAGAATTTTACCTTTTTAATTCTGATTATTTTTGTATTCTTGAATGTTGGCCTGGAATATAGTTAATTTACTTTCAGTCTTTGTGAGGGGGCTTAGAAAATCTCTTACATGAGTAAACTGGGGGCAATGATAGTGCTCTCCTAACTTGTTTTTTCTCTTTCAGGAATTGTTGTCCATGCTGCCAAATGTCCAATTCTTGAAAATCAATGTTTTATAGACTTTATCTTTTTACTTGTTTTAGGCAGAAAGGCAAATACAGTTCTTGTTACATTATCTTGGGTAAAGCAGAAGTCATTTCTCTCAGTTTTTACTTTTTACATTTTGAAGCTTTGTTGTTAGGTGTATACTAATTGAAGATTATTACGTCTTCTTGATGAATTGATCCTTTTGTTTTTTTTTTTTTGAATTGATCCTTTTTATGTAACCTCTTACTTTACTGCTCAGGGGCATCACAGCTCACAGCAACCTCCAGCTCTTGGGCTTAAGTGATTCTCTTGCCTCAGCCTCCCAAGTAGCTGGGACTACAGGCGCCTTCCACAGCACCTGGCTATTTTTGTTGTTGTTGTTGCAGTTGTCATTTTTGTTCAGCAGGCCCAGGCCAGCTTAAACCCACCAGCCTTGGTGTGTGTAGCCGGTGCTTTACTCACTGAGCTATGGGCACTGAGCCAGTAATAGTGATTTTTTTTTTTTGTAAGAGACAGAGTCTCACTTTGTTGCCTCAGTAGAGTGCTGTGGCATCACAGTTCACTGCAACCTCCAGCTCCTAGGCTTAGGCAATTCTCTTGCTTCAGCCTCCCAAGTAGCTGGGACTATAGGCGTCCACCACAATGCCCAGCTTTTGTTGTTGTTGTTGTTGCAGTTTGGCCGGGGCTGGGTTTGAACCTGCCACCCTTGGGATATGGGGCTAGCATCCTACTCACTGAGCCACAGCTGCCACCCAGTAATAGTGCTTTTTAAAAAGCCTCCTTTTTTCCTGTTACATACATAAGCTTTTTTCTGATGGTTTTATGATATTTAAAATATCTTTTTACTTTTATCTATATCTTTAAATTAGATTTCATATAGATAGTAAATAGTAGGGTTAGAAAATAACCACTGTGTCAATCTCTTTTAACTGGAATGGTTACATTATTTACATTCAGTGCAAGCACTGATATGATTAGATTAAAATCACCATTTCATAATTGCCATGGGTTCCACTTGTTTTGTTCTTTTTTTATTCTTGCCTCCCTGATTTCTTTTAGATTTGAATATGTTTTATGATTTCATTTTATCTCCACTTTTAACTTGTTATTTATACATCTTTTAATTTTTTAGGAGGTTTATTATATATACCTTCCATTAGTAACAGTCTACTTTCAAATAATATTATATTACTTACTATGGAGTATACAAAACATACAATTCTAAACTCCAAGCTCTTTTCCTTTAGCTTTTTATGTTATTTTATAAATGCTATTATGACTCAATATGTTGCCACTATCTTCTTTAGACAGGAAATTATATTTTAGGATGACTAAATATAAGAAAAAGTTCTTTTAACTTAATTTTAACCATTTCCAAAGACATCCTTCTCTTTGTATAGACCCAGTTTTGTCTGGATTTCTTATGATGGTAGAATTTCCTTTAATATTTCTTGTAATGGAAGTCTTTTGGAAATTAATTCTCTCAATCTTTGTCTGAAAAAAAAATTATTTTTTTCCTTTGGTTTTAATTGTTATTTTCAAGGGGGATAGCATTCTTGGCTAACTTTTATACTTTCAGTGCTTTAGTGATGTTTATTATTTTTTTCTGGCTTGCATACTTTCAGATGAAAGTCTAGTGCAATTCTTTTTTTTAAATTTATTTTATTTTATTCATTTGTTTTGAGATTTTTTTTTTTTTTGTGGTTTTTGGGCGGGGCTGGGTTTGAACCTGCCACTTTTGGCATATGGGACCAGCGCCCTACTCCTTTGAGCCACAGGCACCACCCTCTACTGCAATTCTTATCTTTATCTTTCTCTATTTAATATGTTATTTTGTGGGGGAAGCCTTTAAGATATTTTCTTTTTCTTTTATTCTCACCAGTTTAAGTGTGAGTGTGAGTAGCTTTAAAAGTTTATATTATTATTCTTGGTGTTTTCTGAGCTCCTTGGATTTTTGGTTTAATGTATTTCATAATTTCTGAAAAATTTATGGCCCTGTCTTGAAATCTTCTGCATATTTCCCTCTTTCTTCTCCTTCCAGATTACAAATGTAAAATTTTTAGACTGACAGCTCTTGGATGCTCTTTTCCTTTGTTTGATTTCACTCTTTTTTCCATCTTTGTGCTTTTGTGTATGAAATTCCTATTGTCTTACCTTTAATTTCATTGATTCTCTCCATTGTTGTCTTGAGCCTATGGAAGTCATACTTCATCTTGTTACCATGTTTCCTCACTCATAGCATTTCTATTAGACTTTTCAACCAATTGAATGAAAGTTCACATCTGTTCATACCTTTGTCTGTTAGACAAAACTAGAGCCATTAATATATTAAAAATACTTTTAATCTCTGATAGTTTTCACATTTGGTTTATCTTTGGGTCTGGTTCTATTATTGATTCCTTAGTCCCTTCTTTTTTTTTTTTTTTTTTTTTTTATACAGAGCCACAACCTGTAACCCTGGATATAGTGCTTTAACAACACAGCTCACAGCAACCTCCAATTCCTATGCTCAAGTGAGTCTTTTGCCTCTGCCTCCCAAGTAGCTGGGACTACAGGCGCCCATCACAACGCCTGGCCATTTTTTGGTTGCAGCCGTCATTGTTGTTTTATGCCCGGGGCTGGATTCGAACCCGCCAGCTCAGGTGTACGCAGCTGGCGCCTTAGCCCGTTGAGCCACAGGCACCGAGCCAATTCCTTAGTCTCTTAATAGAAGCTTTATTTTATTTTTTGAAGCTGACTTATGTAGAATAGTAGAGACTGAGGTCAATAGTGTTTATGCCTAGAAATGGGTAAGCCTCTTCTGCTAGGTCATTAATGTTGGAGTTTACATCAGCTACTCAGAATCCGAGCTATTTTTGAACTTTGTTGTTGTGGCTATGATTATCTTGTGTGCACAACCGGTTGTAGATTCATCTAGCATTACCTCGTGCATATGGTGTAAAATGGGTTACTGGGGCTTGGCGCCTGTGGCTCAACGGGCTAAGGCGCCAGCCACATACACCTGAGCTCGCGGGTTCGAATCCAGCCCGGGCCTGCCAAACAACAATGATGGCTGCAACTAAAAATGGCCAGGCGTTGTGGCGGGTGTCTGTAGTCCCAGCTACTTGGGAGGCAGAGGCAGGAGACTCGCTTGAGCCCAGGAATTGGAGGTTGCTATGAGCTGTAATGCCACAGCACTCTATCCAGGGTAACAGCTTGAGGCTCTGTCTCAAAAAAAAAAATAAATAAATAAATAAATAAAAGAGAGTGTGTTTGTTTTGTCACATGTTTTATTTAAATCAATTCAGTCCCAAACTTCTTTTCCTTTGACATTTCCTTTGATACCCTTCCATAAAAAGGCAAGGCTCTAGATTTAGACATACTTTGTTTTAATTCTGCCTCTCGTACTTTGGTCATATTCCTTTCTTATGAATAGAGGTGGCAGTGTTTCACCATTTTTAGAATTAAGTGAAATTACCTGTAAAGTACCTTATGAGTACCTCCTCCACTGCAGTTATTGTTAGTGGAGTACTTTGATTTGACTCAGTTCTTTATGTGAAGCAGAATGTTGCTTAATTTCTTCAGGTAGGTTTTATTGAGTCCCATTTTCTCTTTTTCTTTTTTTTTTTTTTTTTTTTTTTTGTAGTTTTTAGCCGAGGCTGGGTTTGAACCTGCCACCTCTGGCATATGGTGCCGGCGCCCTACTCCTTTGAGCCACAGACGCCCACAGACGCCGCCCTGAATCCCATTTTCTCCTTTCTTAATGTCTGTCTAAATCAAATTGAAAATTAATGGTTAGTGGGCATAGACAAGTTGAGTTAATGTTGACACTTTCTGTATAGTTTGGGATTTAAAAATCCTTTCCTTTGGTCTATAGCAAATCGGCAAATTGAAATCCTCGAACTGGAAGATCTGGAGAAGGAGTGTTCCCTGGCTCGCATTCGACTCACTTTGGCTCAGCATGATTCATCAGCAATTGCAGTTGCAGGTAGTAATAC
Source organism: Arctocebus calabarensis (assembly GCA_963573935.1). NCBI lineage: Eukaryota > Metazoa > Chordata > Mammalia > Primates > Lorisidae > Arctocebus > Arctocebus calabarensis. The sequence goes on from CAUYON010081055.1 coordinate 10,476, forward strand.
AGTAGTCACAGCCTTTCGTCACTTAGTACCAATAGTACATTTTTGGTCCAGCAGCAAACATAATATGCTAGATGGGCATAAGCACAGAGTTGTTACTCTGAGATACTCATCAAAGTTTTTTGAGCTCATTTTGTATATGGTTGAGTGCACTAAATAGCCTTTTTTCCATTTCCACAGGAAGCTCATCAGCAGAGGAGATGGTCACTCTTTTAGTTCAGGCTGGCCTCTTTGACACTGCCATATCACTGTGTCAGACTTTTAAGCTTCCCTTAACACCAGTCTTCGAGGGACTTGCCTTCAAGTATGTGTAAAATTAAAATTTTATAGTCTTAGTTTTGTAATGCAAATGTATTATCCTATTGCTTAGTAGGAATCAGTCACAAGCCAGGTAGCTTATAAGCCATTTGTGGTTTTGTTTAATTCATGCAAGGAATTTTTTTTTTTTTTTTTGAGACAGAGTCTCACTATGTCGCCTTGGGTAGAGTGCCATGGCGTCACAGCTCAAAGCAAACTCCAACTCTTGGGCTTAAGCAATTCTCTTGCCTCAGCCTCCCAAGTAGCTGGAAGTACAGGCACTCGCCACAACACCCAGCTATTTTTTGTTGCAGTTGTCATTCTTGTTAACTGGCCTGGGTTGGGTTCGAACCTGCTACCCTCAGTGTATATGCCTGGCATCGTAACCACTGCTATGGGCGCAGAGCCCATGCAAGGATTTTTACTTATTTATTTATTTATTATTTTTTTCTTTTGGAGACAAGAGTGTTACTTAGTCACCCTAGGTAGAGTGCTGTGGCATCACAGCTCACAACAACCTCAAACTCTTGTACTTAAGTGATTCTCTTTCTTTTTTTTTTTTTTTGAGACAGAGTATTACTATAGCACCCTCAGTAGAGTGCCATATTGTCACAGCTCACAGCAACCTCAAACTCTTGGGCTCAAACGATTCTCTTGCATCAGCCTCCTGAGTAGCTGGGACCACAGGCACCTGCCACAACACCTGGCTAATCTTTTTTTTTTCCCTTTTTTCATTGTAGTAGTCATTGTTGTATAGCAGGCCAGGCTGGGCTTGAACCCACAACCTTTGGTGTATGTGGCTGGTGCCCTACTCACTGAGCTACAGGCTCCGAGCCTTAAGCAATTCTCTTATTTCAGCCTCCCAAGTAGCTGGGACTACAGGCACCTGCCACAACTCCTGGCTATCAAGGATTTTTTTTTTTTTTAAGAATTTTAGTGGCTGGCTCGGCGCCTGTGGCTCAACAGGCTAAGCCACCTGAGCTGGCGGGTTTGAATCCAGCCTGGACCCACCAGACAACAATGACGGCTGCAACCACAAAATGGCTGGGCATTGTGGCGGGCGCCAGTAGTCCCAGCTACTTGGGAGGTGGAGGCAAGAGACTTGCTTGAGCCTAGGAATTGGAGGTTGCCGTGAGCTGTAATGTCACAGCACTCCAGGGTGATAGCTTGAGGCTCTGTCTCGAAAAAATAAATAAATTTGCATTCATCAAAAAAAAAAATAATAATTTTAGTGGCTTATGATTTTCAAGAAGAAAAGATCTTGATTTATAGCTTCTCTCGAAATTAGAAGAATAGATAACCTGAGTTAAATAACGGTGTCCATTTCTGACAAGGTATATGCTCTCTTTAAGTAAATCCTTTAAGACATCATTTGGCTCTTGTAAGCATCATTAAAAAGATTTCTTATTGAAATTGCTTTATACCTAACTATTAGTCAAGAAATGTATGAATTAGAGGCCAGGTGTGATGGTTCACATCTGTAATCCTAGCACTTTGAGAAGCTGAGGTGAGAGGACTGCTTGAGATCAGGAGTTAGGGACTAGCCTGAGCAAGATAGTGAACCATGACATGCACCCAGCTATTCTGGAGAGGATTGCATGAGCCCAGGGTTTGAGGTTGTAGTGAGCTCTGACAATGCCACTTTTCACATTCCCAAACAAAAGAGCCAGACTCTGTCATAGAAAAGAGTGAGGGGAGGAAGGGAGTTTATGAATTGGAAGTCTCTCAACATTTATTGACGTCCTTGTGGGTCATCAGTTGTGTGGCTTTGAGGAGAAGGATGAACCAATATTCCAGTGGTAGAATTCAGCGATAGACCTAAAGTTGTCATCTCATCTCTCTAGTTTGAGTAGCAGAATAAAATGGCACATTTCAGCATTTAGTTTTTAAGTGTGGAACCTTTTTCATTGCAGGTGCATCAAACTGCAGTTTGGAGGAGAGGCAGCACAAGCAGAAGCCTGGGCCTGGCTAGCTGCCAATCAGCTCTCATCTGTCATCACTACTAAGGAGTCTAGGTACTGCCCTGATGTTCATTTGCCCATAAATCACAGGGTGATTTTACCTGTGTCAACACTGTAGCTCTCTTTCTTTTATTAAATTGTCCTTCACAGATCATTTTTTTCTTCCTTCTTTGGCTGAATTTTTTTTTTTTTTTTGTAGAGACAGAGTCTCACTTTATCGCCCTGGGTAGAGTGCTGTGGCGTCACACTGCTCACAGCAACCTCCAGCTCTTGGGCTTAAGCGATTCTCTTGCCTCAGCCTCCCTAGTAGCTGGGACT
>CAUYON010081057.1:0-11311 GCA_963573935.1 Arctocebus calabarensis
ATATCTGTACCAGAATGTTTATTGCAGCCCAATTCATAATTGCTAAGTTTTGAAATAAGCCCAAGTGCCCATCAACCCATGAACGAATGGATTAATAAATTGTATACCATGGAATCTTATGCAGCCTTAAAGAAAGATGGAGGCTTTACCTCTTTCATGTTTACATGGATGGAGCTGGAACATAATCTTCTTAGCAAAGTATCTCAAGAATGGAAGAAAAAGTATCCAATGTACTCAGCCCTAATATGAAGCTAATTTATAGCTTTCATATGAAGGCAAAAACCCAATTATAGCACAAGAATATGGGGGAAAGGGCAAGGGAGGGGAGGGGCGAGAGGATGGGTGGAAGGAGGGCAATTGGTGGGATCACACCTAGTGCATCTTAGAAGGGTAGTGGTGAAACTTACTAAATGCAGAATACCAATGTCTTCATATAGTGATTAAGAAAATGCCATGAAGGCTATGTTTAACAGTTTGATGAAAATATTTCAGATAAAAAAAAAAAAAGAAAATATTTCAGATTGTATATGAAGTCAGCACATTGTGCCCCACGATTGCACTAATGTACACAATTATGATTTAATAAAATTTAAAAAAAAACAAAGTAGAATGTATAAATAAGCTGTGCTTATCTATGGGAGGGTCAGGAGAGTACTGGGGTCGTGAAGGGATACCCAGGAAGCCTCAAAGGTAGTGGCAATGTTCTATCTCTTAAATAATGTTATTATTCCCAAAATTTAAAATGTGTTTTATATACTCTTATATTAATGTGCATATGCATGTGTTATACTTCACATTTTAAATTATTTTAAACACCAAAAGTATTAACTATTAACTTTTAAATACCACAATGCAATATAAAGTCTTACCTAGCATACTGGCAAAGACTAAAAAAAATCTCAAAAACCAACATATGTTGGCAGAGTGTGGAAAAATAGACACTCTCATTCAGTGATAAATGCATAAATTGGCATATCTATCAAAACTACAAATGAGCATAAAACAGATATGAATATGAAAGGGTAATTATCACTGAATAGCAATAAACTTGGTATGAAAGGGTAATTAACACTGAATAGCAATAAACTTGGAAATGCTAAATGATGTTCAATAGCAGAATGGCTAATTATAGGAGGGTACACTCTTACAATGGAGTATATGTAGCCATTTAAAAACATGAGGCAGGGCTGGGCACAGTGGCTCATCCCTGGAATCCTAGTACTCTGGGAGGCCAAGTGGATTGCTTGAGCTCAGGAGCTTGAGACCAGCCTGACCAAGAGCAAGACCCCATCTCTACCAAAAATAGAAAAAATTAGCTAGGTGTCATGGTGGGCTCCTGTAGTCCCAGCTACTTATGAGGCTTAGACAGGAGGATTTCTTGAATCCAAGAGTTTGAGGTTGCTGTGAGCTAGACTGACATCACAGCACTCTAGCCCAGGCAACCGAGTCAAACTTTGTCTCACAAACAAACAAACAATAAATAAATAAATAAGCAAGCAAGCATGAGGCAGCACTATTTTTTTGGTTTGGGGACAACTCACCAAAGTATATTTTTAAGTGAATAAAGCAAGATATTAAAGCCATGTATATTTGAGTAAATCTGTTTCAAAAATATTTATTAGTGTATCTATAGACTATCTCTGGGGGAAAATAAGCATAAAAGAAATTGCTAGTATTGGTTGCTTCCTAGAGAATAACTACATGACTGGAGAGAGAAGCTTTATTTAGTTAGTTAGTTTTTGATTTTTCTTTTTCTTGTTTTTTTTTTTTTTTTTTTTTTGACCAAGTCTCTCACTTTGTTGCCCCTGGTAGAGTGCCATGGCATCACAGCTCGCAGCAATTTCAAACTCTTGGGCTCAAGAGATTCTCTTGTCTCAGCCTCCCAAGTAGCTGGGACTACAGGCGCCCACCACAACACTTGGCTATTTTTAGAGACAAACTCTCTAAAAGTCTAGCTCACTCTGGCTCTGGCTGGTCTCGAACTAATGAACTCAGGCAATCCACCCACTTCAGCCTCCCAGAGTGCTAGGATTACAGGTATGAGCCACTACTTTAAAAATAAAGCAAGAGACTTTATTTTTAATATATATACTTCTATATCTTTCAGTTTAGTTCCAAGCATAAGTAATACCTACTGATATAGTGACGATTATCATGGTGGTGGTGATGCTAATCACAACAAATGATAATAAAGAGGATCAAGTGTCCCAGGTCTGCCACTCACCGAGTCATTGTTAATTGTTTAACTTCAAAGTCTGTTCCTTTGAACAAAAATATAATGGAATAATAATATAAATCTCCCTCGGTAGACTGAAAGAGGGACTCAACACCCACGTGTTGCTGGATTTTATTGAACTCAGATAGATGACATAAAGTTTTCACGGTGGTGCTCAGCATATGGGGCAGCTCGGTCCCTGCACTAGTGCTACTAGTGCTGCTGCTACTGTTGTTGCAAGACATATGTCCACTCTCCCATTCTAGATCTCCAGGACATCAAGTTGGGGACAAGATGCTCTTCTCTGAAGCACACACTGCCTTTGCTTCTCTGAGAGCTCAGGCCAAGCTCTGGAAGAAGCCAGGACTTCTGAGGACTCCTTTCCATCTCCAGAAGGCCATGGTCCTGTCCCTGCCTCTAACTGGAAGGGAGGTGCAGCCCCTAGAGCCCCCAGAGATGCATAGGGCCTGTGCCCCATGCACACATAACGTTCCAAACTTTAAATTGCTTGTGGGATTAGCAGGGCCCCTGCTGGAATAATGAGGGAGTCGGGGCCTCAGTGGAGTCCACAGTGTTGCCTGGGGACTCCAGCTGCTGGGGAAAATTCACCCTCAGGACGTCCAGGACCCAGATCAGGAGGCCAGGTCCTCTACATGAAGCACCTGTGACTGAGACAGCAGCACTCAGCTGGCACAGCTGGGAGGAAGGAAGGGAGGAAGATCCCCCACAGCCTAGCGTTCCCACAAGATTTAGGAGGAAAAAGAAGAAAAACAGTCTCTAAGGTAAAGAAACAGGCAGGGGAATGTCTCTGGCCAGACAGAGACAGATCTGGTGGGGGCTCTGGGATCAGGAGACTCAGAGAAGTGGCCACCACACAGGAAACAGCTAGGAGAACTGGGCTGAGCAGGGACAGAGGGGGTGTCCTCTAAGACATGCTTTCCAGCCTAAGCTCCCAGAAACCTTCCAGCTGACCTTGGTCCTGTTGCCAGAGCTGAGAGTAGCTGCCAGGCCCTTCAGGGTGCCCCATACCCAAGTAGCTGTCCTTGCTGCTCTTGTCCTCCCTTGAAGCCCAGGAGGGAGGCTGGCAAGGATGCTTTCCCCACTCTGCAGGTGAAGAAGAGAAGCTCGAGGAAAATGGGGCAAAAGGGTAAAGTGAGGAGATTCTACTAAGAGAAAAATTGGGAAATATTGAAGAGGCTCCAAGAATTCCCTGCACCTGTCGAATTTGTGATAATTTTTTCCCAGTCACTTCTTATCCACACATATTTTTTACCTAATCAAGATCATGAAAGTGTGTACAACTTAGATTTTGCCCTTTATCATTATACTGTACAATATGATCATGTAAAAAACTTTAAACACAACTGCCAAGCTCTAATTTTCCATTATATAGAATGCAATGATTTCTTAGGCATTTCTCCTTTCCTATTTTTACGCACAAAGGTTGCTGTGATGAATAACTCCAGCTTGACTGAGAGGTACTGGCCATCCTCTCTCATCGTTTCTTTAGAAGGTTTCCTAGGGAAACATTGCTGAGGTGATGGGTAGGCAAGGTTTTTCATTTTTCTAGGCAAATTGTTTTCCAGAAAGTCTGCAAGAGTGTTTGGGGCTTGGTTCACACCACACTGCCTCCTTTGTCTCAGCTGCCTGCTAGCTGCAGAGACAGATAGGGCTGAGATCATACACCAAGACAGATTGCTGGGGCAACCAAGGCCCCACGCCTGCTGGATACAGCCACGGAGGTATAAGCCTCCCCTCAACTCCGTGCTTACGCTGGCTCCTCCTGCTTCTCTCCTGCTCTCCCTCCTCCTGAGGAGCTGCAGGTGCCAGAGCTAGCTCTTCACCTCCACCTGGAGTCTCCTCCAAACCTGACACAGCCCTACTTCCTGTTGAAGTTTCCTGAATGAGCAACAATTCTGATCTCCCTTAATACGCACACAGGCACACACCCCTCACCCCCATGGGGTGGGCAGTCATCTTCACAAAAGCCTGCTTCCTGCCTGGGAGGACAGCACAAGGGCTCCATGACAACTCTCAAGATTTGGGATGTCCTGGGAAGCACTTGCTCAGCCTTCTTGTGGTGCACATAGGGAAACTGAGGCCAGGCAGTCCCATCGGCTCTGGACCCAGAGCGCATCATCCTCCCAGCTGTTCAGTTCACTCTGATTGAACAAATGAATTCAGCAGCTTTTATGTAACAGGCACCGAGGCTTCCAGATCTCATGTGTCACTTGTGCCCCCACAATGTTATTCGTGGGAAGACGCCTCTGTGTGAGTAGATTTATCTGGTGGGATGAGGCACCCACCAGTGGCTTCCCTGACAGAAGTCACTGTCTATGTCCTCTGCAACTGCAGCATCTCCTTGTCACTGTTGATTCTGGTTTGTGGCACTGACCATACCATTTGCCTTTTCATTTTCTGGAGTAGGGAGAGACCCTGGGAGGAACGGGAGATAGGCTGGGCAGAGTGCATGGTGGGGTACCCAGGTGGTTGAGTGTGCACTGATCAGACAGGAGCACCCTCCTGTGCTATAGTGAAGGGCAGGTACATATGACTGCTTAGGAAATGCCACACACACATCCCACTGTCTCTGTCACTTTTCTCTCACACACTTGTGTTCTGATTATGTGGCAGGGACTTGATCCCATCCTGGACACCTGGGACTTTTCCTAAGAAAGTGTGATGTGCTGCTTGTACTTTGCTGATGACAACTGGAACATCATATGGAAAAGGCCAATCAATCCTCCCCTGTGATGGGCTTCATTCTCCTGGGCCTCTCTGCCCACCCAAAGCTGGAGAAAACATTCTTTGTGCTCATCCTGTCAATCTACCTGGTGGTCCTGCTGGGCAATGGGGTCCTCATCCTGGTGACCATCCTGGACTCCCACCTACACACACCCATGTACTTCTTCCTGGGGAACCTCTCCTTCCTGGACATCTGCTACACAACTTCCTCAGTCCCTCTGGTGCTGGATGGCTTCCTGACTCCCAGGAAAACCATCTCCTTCTCAGCCTGTGCTGTGCAAATGGCACTGTCCTTTGCCATGGCAGGGACAGAGTGCCTGCTCCTGGGCATGATGGCATTTGATCGCTATGTGGCCATCTGCAACCCCCTTAGGTACTCTGTGGTCATGAGCAAGGCTGCCTACGTACCCATGGTCATCAGCTCCTGGGTTATTGGTGGTGTCGCTTCAGTGGTACACACATCCTTAGCAATTCAGCTGCCTTTCTGTGGGGACAATGTCATCAACCACTTCACTTGTGAGATCCTGGCTGTCCTGAAGTTGGCCTGTGCTGACATCTCTATTAATGTGATCAGCATGGAGGTGACAGATGTGATTTTCCTGGGGGTCCCAGTTCTGTTCATCTCTGTCTCCTATGTGTTCATCATTGCCACCATCCTGAGGATCCCCTCAGCTGAGGGGAGGAAAAAGGCCTTCTCCACCTGCTCTGCCCACCTCACTGTGGTTATTATCTTCTATGGGACCTTATTCTTCATGTATGGGAAGCCTAAATCTAAGGACTCCATGGGGGCTGAAAAACAGGATCTTTCAGATAAACTCATCCCTCTCTTCTATGGGGTGGTAACCCCCATGCTGAACCCCATCATCTATAGCCTGAGGAACAAGGATGTGAAGGCTGCTGTGAGGAACTTGGTGAGTCCTAAGCGCTTCATGCAGTGATGGTGGAGGCATCCTCGGTGAGTGCCACCCATGTGGAGGAAAAGAATCATAGTCGTATCAGCTCCCATTCAAAAACCAAGTCAAGTTAACCAGAATGCTCTCTCACTCCTAAGTCTATTTGCAGGAAATGTTACACTTTTCAGATGCTGTCTCCTAAGTTTGGGTCTTATGTCTGAAAGTTTCAATAGATGCTAGACTCAATAAATGTGCTAATTGACTGTAATGAAGTCTTTCTGAACACATGCCGAAACCTCATAACATGGCAGCCATGGGAGCAGGCCTAATGGCCCTTACTGTGTCTAAGCTCTAGAGTTAGCACAGGCAAGTGGGGAGGTTCTCACAGCAACTTTTCCAACCTGTTGGTTTTATCAGGGGAATCACAGAAACCAGGAGGGAGTGGAAACTGTCTGGCAGGGTTTCAGTTTATTAAATTCAGTTTCCGTGAAGGGCAGAACAGAGGCAAAGGCAAGTTTTCCATGTAGACAGCTTTTGGATGGCAATCATCTGTTCTGATAACAGAGTGTCTTTTTAGTTGTGACACATTGAGCCTATTTTTTCTTGGTGTACTGCAAATTATGAAACACTGCTAAAAATCAAATTAATTCAAGAAACTAGAACTTGAATTTGACTTTAATTACTAATAGCATTTGCTAACAGAAATGCTAGTAGTATTCTGATAGATGCTAATTCATGTTCTGAAAATAAAAAGAAAGGTAGATTATAGATAGATAGATAGATAGATAGATAGATAGATAGATAGATAGATAAAGATAAGATAGATAGAAATAGCCAGATAATATCTAAATACATTTGAAGACGTTAGGGCTACATTTGGACAGGTTGTTTATTTCAGGTGTGCTCAGAGCCTTTATTATGGAAAGGTCCATTGTGAACATCCAACAGGGTATAAAGTCTGTAACATTTCCAGAGCCACCGAAGTTCAGCACAATAAAAACTGGGGAGCATTTTCTTATCTATGACCTTGGGCAGGTTGCTTAACCTCTCAATCTATTTCTTCATCTACAAAAACCTAACCACTCAATTTTATATCCACTAAATAAGATGCTATAAATACATGTTTTATAAATTGTAAACCCCATAGGAATGTAAACTGGTAGTAGTAGTGTTACGAAAGCCATGCAGTGCTGTATGCCATTTATAAAAGAGCAAGACATAGTTTCTGTCTTTACCAATAGACACAGAAGACATATGAGAGGTTCAGATATGGCTGTGCATGAAAAGAAGAGGCCCCAGATGTCAGGGACATTTCTGGAGAGGGCGTCTTCAAGGTCCAAGTGCCTCCTGTGCTGTTTGTGAAGCTGCATTACTGTGTGCATTGCACCATTCACAGCAGGATAGTCAGCAACGGACTTAGTGAAGCCCACAAGAACTGAACACCCCTACCCCAATTTAGACTTGTAGGTGCTGCCCCAGTACCACCACCAAAGCTCATGTAAGGAGCTGATTTCTTAAGGGCTAAAGAAAGACTGTCCCCTTAAAAAAAAAAAAAAGAAAAGAAAAGAAATCATACCTCAAAAGAAAAGATTGCCTCCTTGAGTATATTCTATAAAAGAAAAAGAAAAAAGAAAGAAAGCAGTTTTATGGCAAGTTATATCAAATCCTGAGAATTTCAAGACTTATTTTAAAGAAAATTTGAAAAGTGAATCCCATTTTGAGAATAGATTTTGGAAAATTTCGCTTCGAGTGACATTTAAACTTTTTTATACTGGTTAAGAATGAATTGCAAATGAGGGCCCATATTTTGTTAATAAAATTTCACTTTCTTGAGTTAGTCTAAGTTTCTGAACTCCACTTGCACTAGAAGGAACATCATCTTGTCTGTGAATACACCAGAGTGACATCTAGTGGCCATGCAAGCCAACTACATATATTTACAGAGCCCTGCAGCGTTGCTAGAAGAGGCTTCACAGTTCTCCTTGTTAACCCTCAACTACATGATGCGGGAAGTTTCCCTCCATGCCCCCAACCCCAGCCATCCAGTATCTGCTTGGACACCTCCAGTGAAGGAGAATCAACAATTCCAGAATTTTCTGTTCATTCAGCCCTACCAGCAAATTCTTCATTGAATTGTGCTGACTATACCTATCTCCAGTTGAGTCTACCTTTTAGTCCTAACTCAGCTTTGTACCTCCTCATAAAATGTCTTATCTCTTCCCTGCTGACATATGAAGCTAGTTCTCCTGGTCCCCCAAGTCTCTCTCTCCAACATAAATAGCCCCAGTACTTCCACCTGTGCCCAAATCACCCAACTCACCAAAGGGATAGGTATTAAACTGTGTCTACCAACCATCATCTGTTTGCTTTCAGCGGTGGGAAAAAAATTAAAATTTCTAAAAATACCTTGGGGATAATGACAATGTTAAACTGTTTCCCCAGGGCAGTTGAGATCAGTCTGGCATAGAGAGACACTTGGATAAGTCCACCCTCTGTGTGAGGCTGTCCTCCACTCAATTTCTCTTCCTTGAGAAATGGCAGCCACATCCTTTTATATTACAGAATATACTATTATGGTATGATTGCTGAGTCAGAAACAATACTTCTAGGAAGAAAGGTGCACTCCACTCCTATTCTCTTTTGAGGGGACAGTGAGGCAGAACTACTAATATGTCATACTTAATCATATATACAAATTTATTATTTTAAAATCACAGTTCTGGGTCAGTGGCATTTCAGAGTTTTATTCTAGTGACATAATCCCCAATGAAATCTTTAAGCTGAAACTGCAAATATAAAACATGTCTGTTTTGGTTGAGGCAACCATGAGGCTGAGGTAGAATGGAGCTTGAGGCAAGAGCTGGGCTCTCTCACTCAGAGAGAGCCCTTTGTCTCCTCCCCTAGGGGTCCTAGTCCACAGGTACCACCAAACTCTAATCTGCTACAAACCACCATTGCTGAGAAAATAAGAAATTTTATAAGAATATTTTTGTTCCATGCTCAGAAATAAATGTGAAGATCTTTGGGAAAAAATATATTCTAAGAAAAATAAATGCCCCAGTTAATCATTAAAGAGATCAATAACCTAAAAACACCAATTACCTAAGAAGAAATCAAAAAGTTATCAAAGAGTTATCACCTTAAGACATCCCAGGCTTAAAGAGCTTCAGAGATGTGCATTATTATACACAAAATGTTTTACAGCTATTTCAGTTATTTCAGAGCATACAGGGAGAAGGGTATCTTCCAAACTGCTTTAACTAGGCCAGCATAACACTGATACCAAAACGTGACAAAGAAGGTAAAAATCAAGGAAAAATCCAGAGATCCATCTCATTTATGTGTATGTATACGTGTGTGTTATAGAATGGAGCAAAACAAAATAATAAACCATATACAAGTAGATTTATTTTTTAAACATAAGGCTAGAACAATTCAAGGTTATCTATCAGTATAATTCACTACATTCATATATTGAGAGAGAAAAAAGTGATACTCTCAATAGATTCCCCAAAGTTATTTATAAAAGATAAAAATATATAGAAAACAGATCAAAACACCCAGAAATTAGGGGGAATAGACTCACAAGGGAAACTAGTTTTGCCAGATATAAAAATGTATAAAAGGTACTGTAACAAAAACTTTCGTACTGGTGGAGATACAGATAAACAGATCATTGAAATGATTAAAGTCCAGAAATAGACCCAGATACATATGGTCATTTAATCTGTGATAAAGTTAATATATTGTTAATATTATAAAGTTTATGTTAACTTTATAATATGACACCTATTGAGGGTGGAGCAAGATGGCAGCCAAGTAATAGCTTCCTTGCAAATGGGCACAGTGAGACTGGGGAGAGAGGACTTCAGGCATCTCTGGTGGACGGGATCTGTCCAGAAACTTCCCTTTGGGGACACAGGGAGACAGCATGAGACTTTTGGACACCCTGAGGAAGGCAAAAGCGGCAGAGATCGGACAAGTGGTTGTATATGTTAGTGTGTTAGTTCAGTCTAATCCTGTCGGCAGCTGCGGGTGGGGCAACAGTGGGACTGCAGGCTGGAAAGGCCTTGCCTGTGAGCTGTTTGGGTTTTTTTTGGACTTGGCGCTCGGTTGAACTGTCTTGGGAGAACTTGGGAAAGAGTGCAGGGGTCTTTGAGTGTTGTCTGGGGCCCCAGACTGGGCCACGGAGCCAGACAGAGCTACCAGTGTTTGGTTGTGGGCTGTGTGGAGCCATTGTGGGAGAGCTGCCCTGGCAAGATCCACCCTCAAGGTCGCAGAACAAACATCATGCGGGAGCGAGTAATCTAGTGACTGAGCAGGCTAAAGGCGGGGACTGAGACACCTTGCAGCCTTAACCCTCAGGGGCATAGGGTGAGACTGGTTTTGGCACACTGGGTAAGTGGATAGCCACTTAAGGAGTGATCCCAGCCATAATTGCTTTCCTAGGAAAGCCTCTGCTTAGCCCAAGTTAGCAATTTAAAGCATCTTCTAAGCAGGCTGAGGAGGATTTAAGCTCTTCACCCTGCAGGGTTTGAGAAATCATTAGAGACACAGGGTCACTCCCTACAAAGATCCAGTAACAACAGAGTGATTCTGCCAGGGTCTGATCTGGGAGAGACACCTCCTCAAATCTGAGGACAGTCATAGGCAACAGTGAAAAATAATCATGAGGCGGAATCAAAAGAAAAACTCTGGCAATATGAATAATCAGAGTAGATCAACTCCCCCAAGGAACAACTAAGTAGATACAGCACAAGATCCCTTGCAAAAGCAAATGGCTGAGATGTCAGAAGTTGAATTCAGAGTCTGGATAGCAACTAAGATCAGTGCAGTAGAGGAAAAGATGGAATTAGAATTTCAAGCAGTAATTCAAAAGATGTCTCAAGAACTGAACGAATTCAAAGGCAAAATGACCAAAGATTTTGACACATTGAGACAAGAAGTTGTAGTCCTCAAAGATCTGAGAAATACAGTAGAATCCCTCAGTAACAGAATGGAGCAAGCAGAAGAAAGGATTTCTGACATGGAAGACAAAGCTTTCATACGCTCCCAAACTTCCAAAGAAGAAGAGAAATAGAAGGCAAAAATGGACCATTCTCTCAGACAGCTCTGGGATAACTCAAAGAAAACCAATATTCGCCTTATAGGGATACCTGAAAACAATGAAGTGGCGTCACAAGGCACAGAGTCTCTTCTTTATGAGATTATGAAAGAGGACTTTCCAGATATGCCAAGAGATTCTGAAATTCAGATAGCAGACAGTTTCAGAAGCCCAGCATGACCCAACCCAAATAAGACATCCTCCAGGCACATAATAATTAAGTTCATGAAAGTTAATATGAAGGAGAAAATTCTGAAAGCAGCCAGATGTAAGAAATCCATTACCTACAAGGGGAAGAATATTAGAATAACTGCAGATCTCTCTGATCAAACCTTTCAAGCTAGAAGAGAATGG
>CAUYON010081062.1:0-20693 GCA_963573935.1 Arctocebus calabarensis
GTTCTCTTTAATAATCTCATAAAGAAGAGACTCTGTGCCTTGTGATGCCACTTTGTTGTTTTCAGGTATCTCTATAAGGAGAATATTGGTTTTATTCAAGTTATCCCAGAGCTGTCTGAGAGAATGATCTGTTTTTGCCTTCCATTTCTCTTCTTCTTTGGAAGTTTGAGAGCATTCAAAAGCTTTGTCTTCCATGTCAGAAATCCTTTCTTCTGCTTGCTCCATTTTGTTACTGAGAAATTCTACTGTATTTCTCTGATCTTTGAGGGCTGCAATTTCTTGTCTCAATGTGTCAAAATCTTTGGTCATTTTGTCTTTGAATTTGTTCAATTCTTGAGACATCTTTTGGGTCATCTTTTGGATTACTGATTGAAATTCTCTTACATTTCAGCCATTTGCTTATGCAAGGGATCTTGTGCTGTATCTACCTTGTCATTCCTTGGGGAGTTGATCTACTCTGATGATTCATATTGCCAGAGTTTTTCTGTTGATTCCACCTCATGTTTATTTTTCACTGTTGCCTATGACCATCCTCAGAGTTGTCAGGATCTTTGTAGGGAGTGACATTGTGTAGCTCCTCTGGGACTGCCCCAACTAGGGAATTCTGGCTGCAGGAGCAGCTCTGGAGTGTGGCACGCCCACATCAAGCAGCAGGGTGTATGATGGGGCACCCAGTGACCTTTGCAAAGGGAGCCTGTGCCTCCACCAGTCTCTGGCTGGGAGCAGGGCTCCGGAGGGAGGGCGTGGGTCACACAGCTTCCTGAGTCCCTGGTGAGATGGGTGGAGCCGGTGTGGAGGCAGAGAGGATAGGAGAGGAGACGGGCTGTGTGGCTCCCGGACTTCCTGACCTGAGCCCAGACTTCCTGGCCTGAGCAGGTAGGCGGAGGCCTGGCAGGTTCCTGGTGGAGTCCCTGGATGGTGTGGACCAAAGGTGGAGGCCTGGCGTGGGGGGTCCCAGTGGAGTTCCTGGCCACAGCAGGCCAGGTGGCCAGCCGAGGCCCAGCAGATTCCCTGGCTGCTGTGAGTGGAGAGCCAATTCCCGGAGTGCACAGATCAGAGCAGCACGGAGGTCCCAGCACGTGGCAGGCTGAGACCGGGCAGGGCACAGGCGGGAGTCCCAGCAGACTTCCTGGCTGTTGCTGGTGGCAGGCCAAGGCCCAGTGGGGTGCCAATCTGGGCATGAGGGGGTCCCGGTAGAGTGGAGTTTTTGGCAGCTGTGGACAGCGGGCCTGGGGCACTGATGGATGCTGGGTGGGGGTCCCTGCAGGCAGCAGGCCGAGGCTGGGCAGGAGTCCCAGCAGACTTCCTGCTCTGCCACCTTATTTTCTACCATTAACCCAGATTATTTTTGCCATCAGAGGATCTGTTTCTGCTTCTTTTTTCTGGCTTTCATCTTTAGCTTAGGATGTAACAATCCAGCTCTACTTTGGCAAAAAGAGACTAGGCCAGTATATTATGACTTATTCAGGAAATTACTTTTCCAGGCAGAAGTAGAGTTCTAGTTCTAAGCTTTTCATAAGTTCCAGTTCCAATCCTGATCCTAGAATTGACAAGAAAATGGACAAGTGCAGAGAAATAGAGAGCAGAGGAGATAGATCATTGACAGATGTTTCTATCAAGTCCTTCCTCAACCTGAGGATAATCAAATTTGAAGATAGATACTAAAAGCTACAGCATGACATTTCATTTTATGGGTCTGTCTTTTTGATGAGCATATGGGTGTGTCCAACCTTTTTTCTTATCTGTTGCACCTTGGAAGCATAAGTGCTATCTTGCGCCACACATTAAATACACAAACACTAAGCAAAAGTGATGAGCAAAAGAAAAAGTCTGTGCATACTTTTCATGATATCAGACCCCACGGAGAAGCAAAAGAGTCCTCAAATAATCTGCACATGGCCCATGGGCTGCAGGTTGGACCCCTGCTAGAGGGATACCCTCCTTGCTCTGCCCAACTTTATGCCAGTGAATAAGTATAGGTTGAGACTAGAGAATTCCAGCCAAAAATATTAGAGAAGCATTGGGGAATTGGTTTGGAAGCTCAAGTCACTTTTTCTCTGGCCCAGCAGACTGGATGTAGGAGTCTATGCACAGGGGTACTGGAAGGGGTGATATTTAAAAAGGAAATTATGCTTTAGTCTGTAGTCCAGTGGGGGCTCTGATGTTTCCTATAAGGGTCTTAGAACAATGTCTCCATTCAGCTAGTACCTGAGGGAACATCTCTAAGAAGATGAAACCGTATGATTTCTCCAGGACACTGCTGACATTGGGAGCTTACCCAGACTTTTAAGGGAAACTGAAGGTCTTTCATGTACACTTTGCTCTGGTTCCAGGCTGTGTGGTGATCTTTTAGAATACCTCTCTGTACTTTCATAGAACTTTGGTCAAAGAAATAAATACAAACTCTTTCCTATCTACCCCTAGTTGAGTACTGCTAAAGCTCTTCCATGTGTGTTTGCTTATTTCCACCTAATGCTTCTGTAAGAAAAAGGGGGTAGATGATCACCACCTGGGGTTGCACAGGTCACTTTGGGAAATAATAGAATGAGGGAATGAAGAGCTATGAAGAGTGTCCAGAAAACAAGAAATGTTGCCTTCTCGTTACAAATCAAAAGCAACCTAAGCCATTCAGCTTTTCCTAAACACGGTCAGTTTTTCCATCTCTCATAAGGAGATGGCATTTCCTATTCACAAGTCTTTATGAGAATTGTGTGATATTTAATCAACTGCTTATGAGAAAACATAGTGAAGAATATCATCTAAAATAACGCTGTTATTTTATTTATGTGTTTTAAGGCAAAGAGTAGATTTATGTTATTCAAGAGACGTTTTTATAACACGTAATGTCCGGCCCCACTGCCAGAATAGGCTAAGCCTGAACAATTTATTTCAGACTGTCCTGTCACCTTGTTCTGGCACTTTAATGGAAAAAGTTCTCTAATATGCATTTCAATGAATAATTAGGTAAGGGGGAATCTCTAGATTGTAGTCTCGTATCACAGAGTTGAATTTAATCTTTTCAACACTGTTGTCTTCAATGCCAACATAAACCAGAGATAAATTATATCTCATCAGTGAATGGGTTTAATACAAGGTTCACAGGTTGTGGGAAGCAATTAATATTTGTAACCCTATTGAAATTTTTAAGTAAAAAGCATTACACAATTTGCATTATAGTAGATTGACTCCAAGTTAAAAAATAATTCTAACTTGTATAACATCTGAAGGAAGATAAAATGAAAAAAAAAAAAGACACTTTTAATTGGGCTAATGCTTTCCATCCTAAAATGTAGGCTGGATGTAATAAAGAATAAATTGCTTAGAAAAACAGTTGATAAAAACCAGTATTTAAAAGATTGGTAAAGGTTTTATCCCCCCTCCCTCTTCCAAAGGCTAACCTGCAAATAAAAATCTTAGCCTGAAGTTTTAAACTGTCTACTGCAGACAATCGCCACTTTCCAAGTACAGGCCAGCCAGTGCACAAAGAGCAAAGTTTAGTCAAAGTTCATTTTCGGGTCATCCACCCTGGAATCATCAATCTGGACAACCTCTGGGTAACCTCTTCTAAGCTTGTGGACTAGAGCGGGATCCTTTGCAGTCTAATTAGAGCATGCAACAATTAATTTGTCTTAAATGGGAAATTAAACAGTCATGTACAGTGTAGAGAAGAGGTCAGAAAGTGGGTCTTGAGGTGCATTCACAACCTCTGCTTGGGAATTTCCCCCAGGCCTGCAGGGAGGTGGGACACACTCACAAGAGAAATAATTGTGTAGGACAAACATGACAAAACCTTCATGACAAAACACATACATAAATAGAAGAGAAATTTAACCTGAGAACAAATCGCCAGTGTTTTTAATTGTGCTCAGGCTTGCCTGTCTTTCAGAAGACTTAGGGTGAGAACTCGGGCAAAGATGACTTCACAAATACTGTGTGTACCCACCCAGAAAACCCAACACCGTTATCCTTGAACTTACTTCTGATTGCATCCTAGACTTGTATTCATGAGCTAGAGATTCTGTCATGAGAAAATGGGAAAAAAAGGTCTGATGTGGAGTTCTATTGAGTCAATGCTGTTTATGAATTCATAGTGAATTGAATCATTGTCTTCCAAGATACCATTTTGGCATAATTAGAGAAGCTGAATGGTTATCATTAGCAATGCACACAATGGAAATTTTGAAAAACAGATAAAATACTATTTATTTCTTAGTAATAGAAGAAAGTAAAGTTCTCAACTACTATCTTATCTCCAAATTGTGATCCATACCTATATCTATCTATTATAATCTTACTGTGATACATTTCATTAGGTGAAAGTTGATTTTTAAATAATAAAATAGGAATTAAAAAATCAAGGTATTGTATGTAAAAATGTGATCAAATTTATTCAAACCTTTTCATCTGTTTATATTTTCTTGATGAACTTACTATTACATAAGTCTACAATGAAAAATTATAAATTTATTATGAAAATAGCATGCTGTGTATGATAAGGAATATGATTTAAATAATGAAATAAAGGTAAAGACAGTAGAGTGAGAAATTGCTCAAAGCAACAATATTTGGAAAGTAAGAGATCCAGGAAAATTAAAGTATATTGCGCAAAGTAGTTTATTTATGGTTACACAGTATCAAGAAAAAAAATAAAATCATCCTCAAATACATTTAATGCTTACTGTAGATTCAAGAGTATCTTTGAACATTAAAATTTCTGACCGTTAAATTACTTATTTGATATTAACAGTTCTGCTGTTCTACATCCTGCCCAGTGTTAATGCCAGCACACTAGTCCTATTACTATCATTTTTTCCCTGAAAACCAATAGTGATCTACTAATTTAGCTTTTTTTTCAATATCAGGTTCATTGAAGTATAATTTTTGTTCAGTAAAATTCACCTCTTTAGGTGTACAGTTCCATGAGTTTTGATAAATATGTACAGGTATAAACTCCTGCCACTGTAACATTTTCATCATCCCCTAATATCCCCTCATGCCTCGTTGTAGTCAATCTCCTCTCCCCATTTATGGCCATCATTGATATGATTACATCTTTTTAGCTTTACCTTTTCAGAACATTGTAGAAATGGAATCATGCATGTAATTCTGTCTCCTTTCACTTAACATGGTGAATATGTGCTGAATTCGGTAATATTCTCTAGCATGGATGAGAAACAATTTATCTCTTTATTGGCTGATGGGTATTTGAGTTGTTGCCAGTTTTTAGTGATTGTGAATAAAGCTGCTATAAACGTTCATGTACAGGTCTTGTGTGAATATGAACTTTAATTTTTTTTTTTGAGACAGAGTCTCACTTTGTTGCCTTTGGTAGAGTGTTGTGGCATCACAGCTCACAGCAACCTCAAACTCTTGGGCTGAAGCGATTCTCTTGCCTCAGCCTCCCAAGTAGCTGGGACTATAGGCACCCACCACAATGCCTGGCTATTTTTAGAGACAGAGGTTTCACTCTTGCTCAGGCAATCCACCAGCCTCAGCCTCTCAAGTGCTGGGATTACAGGCATGAGCCCCTGTTCCCAGCATGAACTTTAATTTTTCTTGGGTAAATACTTTGGAGTGAGTGGAAAAAGGCTTCTCCCCTTTTTCTCATCTGGATAATTCCTATTCATCTTCAAAGGTCATATGGTAAGTGTGTGTTTCACTTGGTAAGAATTTTTTTTTTTCGAGACAGAGCCTCAAGCTGTCACCCTTGGTAGAGTGCCGTGGCATCACAGCTCACAGCAATGTACAACTCCTGGGCTCAAGTGATTCTCCTGCCTCAACCTCCCAAGTAGCTGGGACCACAGGTGTCCGCCACAATGCCCGGCTTTTTTTTTTGGTTGCAGCCATCATTGTTGTTTGGCGACCCAAGCTGTTGTTTGAACCCGCCAGCTCAGGAGTATGTGGCTGGCACCTTAGCCATTTGAGCCACAGGCACCGATCCAACTTGGTAAGAATTTTTTAAAAACTGCCAAACTGGGCGGCGCCTATGGCTCAAAGGAGTAGGGCGCCAGCCCCATATGCCAGAGGTCATGGGTTGAAACCCAGCCCAGGCCAAAAACTGCAAAAAGCAAAATAAAACAAAACAAAAAAACTGGCAAACCATTTTCCAAAGTGGCTGTACCATTTGACATTCCTACCAGCAAAGTTCGAGAGTTCCATTTGTTTCATGTCTTTGCCAGTATTTGGTTTAATGTGAATAATAAAACTTGTTTGTGTTAAGCCACTGCCAGCAAGTTCCTTGTTGCATAAAGCTGAATATATATATTCACAAAGTATGCAATCTCCCCTTTACATTAAGACTTTGTGTTCACTTTTCTATATTCCCTCTTTTTGTTAAGGGCATCATCATCACCCCATCATCTAACCTGGAACCTGAATCCGTTTTGAATTTTTATTGCCTTCTTATTTCTCAAGCCAACACTTCACATCTCTTGCCTGAACTATTCATCCCTTCCATGGTCTCTATGCCACCGTTTTTTCTTCCATATTAATATTGTTGTTTTCACTTTCAAATGCAAATGTGATACTGAAATCTTTTGCTTAAAACCTTGGGTGGAGCAGATCTGAAGGTCAGCACAGTGTATGAGCCTTTCACGGTCTGTCCGGGGTCTACCTTCTCTGCATCTGCCTCTGCTGTTCCCCTCCTGCGCTCACTCACGTCCTGTACTCCCGTAGAATAGGACTACTCACCCCAGCTTTCACAGCTCGGAGTCCTTGAACCGTTGTTCACTGTGTTGGCTTATGAAAGGCTTCTCCCCCTTTTCTCATCTGGACAATTACTATTCATCTTTCAAGGCCGATATCAGATATTACTTCTATAAAACACTCCTTGCCTCTTCTAAAGAGAGTTACACATTTCTTCCCCTGGGCTTCAAAGGAACTTTATTCCTTCTTTTCTTCTTGTACTTTCTCATATTAGGTTTTTATGGGAGGATTTTTCTCTGCTAGCATATTTAAAGTAGGTGGTGACTGTAAATGCTATTTTGAGATCTCTGAAACAACTTTCCTGTGATATAAGAGTCTATGATTTTCAAGAGATTACAGAAGGACGTTACTACAATGTCACCATGGTTAATTGTCTGCCTTCACGAGAGAAGAGCATACTACATTGGAGTTACTGGAAATAAATTTTTAATTTTCCTTACCCAAATTCCCATCTGTTCTGTTAGGAATCTTTTGTAGAGGATAGGAAAGGGAAATAGGAAAGAATGAACCAAGAGATCCTCTAACACAGATGTTTCTAAGCAGGATTGAGCTGAGGGGATGCAAAGGAGGCTGAGATGGTCAGAGAGGTAGAAAGGGGAGCAGCAGAACGAGATGTCAATTAAGCCAAGAAGTGAGAGCACCCAAGTTTAAGAGAAGAGGCCAAAAGAAATTAATGTTAAAAAGAGTGTATAGCATGGTTACTAGAAGCCTTTGCTTGAATGATTTCTGACTTTTATAGTGCCATTAGCCTTAGACAGGTTTGGGAGGAGTAAGTTATTTTTTTCCTCTGATGTATCAGACCATCAAGCTTGGGATTCCTAGAGCTTAGAGACCAAAGCCTATCACACAAAAGATAACCTTGAGGCCCTTTCTGGCCATAAAAGTACCAGTCTCATAAAATGATTAAAAGTGATAATGTTCAGTCTATAAATTAATCAGGGGAAATGGGGACATAAATTTTAGCAACTTGGTGTCATTATGAGTTTGTGTAAAGGATTTTGTTAGAAGAAATAAAGACTTTAGAGCACGTGACACGTGGACTCTGTTTCCAGATAAGGAGGTGGCTGAACAAATGACTCCTTGTTTAATCACCTGTTCTATTTTTTATGATTTAATATATGAGTCTCTTTTATATGATTGCATTTTAGATTTGATTGATTTTGGTTTTTAATTGTTAAATATGGAATTGATGAGATTTAGTTTTATGGGAATATAATTGGATGTAAATTAGGCTTTGGTCAAATTTAAATTGAAAATATATTAGGCAAATTCCTTAACCTCTTTTTCTTTTTTGCCTCAGTTTCTTCATTTGTAAAAGTAAAGCATTGGAATAGATGACCTTGAAGGTCCTTATGAAGTCTAATATTAGAAGATTACCGTTTTACAGGAAATAACTGTGTAGTTCATCAAATCCTTCATTTTTCAAGTGATTATTTTGGCTTCTGGAAGCCTATGAAAGACCCCTTCATTTACATCTATTTGTATCCATTATCTAGACATTGTCTTCGTATAGACATGGTGCTAGTAATCACATCAGTTTTAACATGAAAAGTGATGTGTTTCTAGTAGCTGTATTTTAAACATGAAGCATGACGGGCAACCAGGGCTGTCAGAATTACCTATATTTAATTATTGAAAAACCATGTAACTTTTAGAATTGATTCCAGGTTTTGTGCAGATTAATACCGTAGCCCTGCCGCCCCACTGCGTCAGAAGCAGAGCTGCCTCTATGCAGCCTGGGGCAGCGCGGCAGAGCTCGTTCCCGTCTTAGCTGCCGTCAAAGTCACCTGTCTTTCATTTCATTTGGTAAACTGATCAGCGCAGCATTCCCAAATATGGGAGATGCCACCTCTACCACAGGAAGAGGCATGCCAGGCGGCATTCTTAGTGAGGGGGAATTCCAAGATGCAGTACTTTGTACTTGACTTTGGAGGGGGTGTCCTGGTCTACCACATGCCACTTCACTTCTTAAATTTTACTATTATGTGAAGTTCCTGAATCTTTGTAAGCTTATCCTCTACTTTTGGAGCACATGTATCTCACCAAGGCCTCCCACATACTCGCCAGTTGCCGATTGTCTGATCTCATTAACATGATGTCATCAGTATGGCAGCCAGCGTGATATTTTGTGCTGTGTCCAGACAATCCGGCTGATGTACTCTGTGTTATGACAGAGCGTGCAGGGATAACGCAGCCTTGGGGCAAGTGATTATGAGCTGTTTCTGAGCCTTTTTCCTGATAGAAGTGGAAAAGATCACATTTGCCAGGTTAATGGTTGTATGGTGTATGCCTGCGGCTGTACTAAATCTGTTTTGGTAAATATACCAAATGTACCACATGTGGCATGACAGCTGCACTTGGTTACATTTATGGCAGTCTGATGTCATGTTCAGGATCTGATTGGCTTTGTAGAACTAGCTAGGGCAAGGATGAATTTAAATGGGGAGGTGATGGTGACCACTGCCCTATTTCTTTAGGTCTATAAGAGTGACACTAACCTTTGCTATTGCCACCAGGATAAACTATTAATTTCGATTGTGGAAGGAAAACTCCAGAAGTTTCTATTTGGTTTTCTTTACTGTGATAGCTTTTATCCTATATGCCAAGGAACACATGTGGAGGTTTTGCAGCCTACTGAGTATTTCTAGGCTGATTACACATTCCGAGACCAAAGCGATGAGCACCATGGACCTGCTTTTGAAAGCCAGATCTGGACCAGGACTCTACTTAATACCTGCCTTCCATACATCTCCGCTCTAACAGGAGCCCGTGATCAGTCTTTCAGCCTCTGGTTATCAGTGTTAAAGTGGACTCCATGTCCAATAATCTGCAAAACGACACGGGTTTTCCTCTCTCAAGTTTATAGTTACTGAACAAATAAATGGCTGTGGGCCTTCTATGGAGAACTACTATGTGTCCTTACTGTGGGATTGTAAGTTTCTCTCTTCTCGGGACCTAGCGTCTCTTTCAGTTATTGACTTCTCTAACTGAAGACTGACTCAAATACATAAGCTGAGCATTTTATTGGGAGTACCTTCCCTCAGCCTCGATTATCCACCCTGTTCTCTTTGTAGAAGTTAAGAAACACACTTGTTGGATGTTCACTTCTTCCCGTTAGGAATGGCTTGTGTGAACTGTCCCACCCCATGTTCCGTGTCCTATTCCATCCTTATCAGGGCCTTGACCTTGGAACAGCAGACACTCTGGGGTTGAGAATTCAGCATTTTCTATAAATATGCTGTCTCGTAATTAAGTTCTTGGCCTGATATTTAACATCTTTGTTGCAGCCTTTGGCTGCAAAAGATTAGAGCCCTTAATATGCTACCAGGGAGGCCTTTTGGCTTTCACACTTTGCCTGAAATGAATGGTAACTCTCCATTGCCTTTCATTATAATCTTCATTATTAAATCCTTCAGACTTCTTGAATGTCTGAAGTATTGCCCACACCAATGCATTCTCTGCTACTGGTTTGCCATTGGTGAAAGTAACAATGGAGCTAATGTAGCACCCACAGCCATCAATAATCCATACAGCAACAGAGACAGGGTCTTCACAGCTGGCCAGTGGGCGACCCAGCTTGAATATTCCACTTTAGAATCTCCTTCCTAGGATTACTCACAGTGGAATCGATATGGAATATAGATGTATACAGATGCATACATATCTATATGCACATACATACACACACCCACATAGTAGAATTGACTCACATAATTAGGAGGTGGAGAAGTCCTACAACAAGCCTTCTGTGAGCCGGAGTCTCAGGGAATAATTCAGTGAAAGTCTGAAGGCCTCAAAATAAATGTGGGTGAGTGAGGAGGGCAGCAGGGTCCTGGAACTGTGATGCCCAAGAACAGGACAAGATGGATGTTTCAGCTAAGGAGAGAGAATTTACCTTCCCATCATCTTTTTCTTCTACTAGGGGGCTCAATAAATTGAATGATGTCCATAAATTTGTGAGGGCAGATCTTTATTCAGTCCACTGATTCAAATGCCAATCTCTTCAGTAACACCTTCAGAAATAATGCTCTGTGGGCCTTCCTTAACCCAACCCAGCTGACATATAAAATGAGCCATCACACTATGTAAAGGATTAAGGGAAGCAGGACTGAGCAGAGGAAGAGATTGAATTGCATTAAGGTTGTGGGGAAAGGCCTCAGATGATCAGGTGGAGAGCTCTGGAACTGTGATGGCTTCTCAGAGCTGTGCCAATTCAAGGAAGGAGCCTCAAATTTTTGTGTTTCCTCCTTACCTGGTTGTTACATGGAAGTTGCCCTCACAGTGGAGTAAAAATTTAGGAAGGTGGCTTTCTTCCACCAAAGGCAAATTTCAGAGGAGAAATCTATTGTAAGCAGTCAATAACTAACCTTGTTGGCAGATAGGAAAATAAATGTCATGGTCCCAAAGGGTGCCTTGGGACCACACTATAGTATTCACTACAGATAGCATAGGAAGTGGTGCTTTAACTTCTTCAATATTTTTCTCTAAGTGTTGTTTTATTTTAGTACTTTTTAAAAAGAGTGTTTTATTTATGAAAAAGTAAAAATGAAAGCTAAAATGCACAAGCTTTCCAATTTTCAAATTTCTAATTACTTTTTTCCTGTGGGTTTTCTGTTTGTTAGTTTTGTTTCATTTTTGTTGTTGAGACAGAGTCTCATTCCGTGGCATAGGCTAGTTACAGCTGTGTCATCATAGTTCACTGCAACCCCAAACTCCCGGGTGTGTTATTTAGGTGATCTACTTGAATTTGTTCAGGTTGCATACTTATGAAAAAAGCAGCAGAGCTGAGGCCTGCAGAGGAGGCAAGACCTCGTCAGAGGCCCTGCATGAAGTCCGCTCTGCTGTCAGAGGCAACTGGGGCGGCCCCTTCTCATTGAGTTGCTTGGTATGACTCTGACATCATTCTCTGTGCCCCTCACACTCAGGGGACATGTATTAGGATCTCTGATGGTAATTAAGTGAGCAGCAGGTTCCTCCCATGCTACCTCCTAGGAGCTTTCCCTAACTTTATATGCAAGCATAGATTCTGAGCAAGGTACTTAAGTGTGAAAGCCAGGACTTCAACACTTAACAGAAGTAAATATGTAATCTCTGCATAGGAATTGATTCTCAATCAATATATCAAAATCATAAAATATAAAGAAAAAATGATACATTTGATGACATTAATCTATCAAAGATCCCCCAAATGGAAAAAAATCAAGTCACAAAGTGGTTGACGATATTCATGACATAAATAACCACTAAAATAATAGTTTCTAGAACGTAAAAAGAACTTAAAAGCAGTAAGAAAAAGCAAGCAACCTGAGGCAGAAGGCAAAAGACACTAATAGACATTTCACAGAAGAAAAAAAATAGCCATTAGATATGTGAAAAGACATTCAACTTTATTGGTAATCAGTGATATGTCACTTTAAACCACAATGAAATACACTTTACACCCATTATAAACAGTAAAATTTAAGGGTATCGTAATACCAAGATTTGGTGAAGATGTGGTGAACTACACAACTACTTTAGAAAATGCTTTGACATACTCTAATGAAGCACAGATATTTTATCCACTTCATATACCACTATGACCCACCAATTCCATGTTTATACTTTGTCGTGTTCTTGTTGCTGTTTACCAACTGAAGGCTAATGTAAGTGTTCTGAGTACATTTCTTTATCTACTTATTTTATTTTTTGTTTTTGTGCTTAATTATTATGCTTAATTATTACAGGTACATAATAGTTGTACATCTTTATAGGGATATGTGATGTTTTGATACAAGCATACTGTGTGAAGTAATGAAATGAGGGTAACTGGGATACCCATTAATTCACACATTTAACATTTCTTTATGTTAGGAACATTCCAATTCTACTCTTTTAGTAATTTTAAAGTATACCCTAACTTATTACAGATTATAGTCACTCTGTTGTGCTATCAAATATTGTTCATTCTATCTACCTAACTATACTTTTGTACCCATTAACAATCACTTCTTTACCCCCCACATCCTACTCCACTATCTTTCCCAACCTCTGGTACCATCATTCACTCTACTCTGTCTCAATGATATCAATTGTTTTTAGTATTTGGTTCCCACACATGAGTGAGAACAGGTGCGATCTGTCTTTCTGTGCGTGGCTTATTTCACTTAACATAATGTTCTCATGTTATTGCAAATGGCAGGATTTTATTCTTTTTGTGGCTATATAATATTCCATTGTGTATATACATCACAACTTCTTTATTCAATCTTATGTTGATGGACACTTGGGTTGATTCCATACCTTGGCTGTTATGAATAATGCTGCAATAAACATGGGAGTGCAGTTATCTTTCTTATATGCTGAATTCCCTTCCTTTGGATTATACCCAGCAATGGGATTGCAGGGTCAGGTGGTATTTATATTTTCATTTTTTTTGAGAAACCTCCATATTGTTTTCCATAGTGATTGCACTGATTTACATTCTAACCAATAGAGTGTGAGGGTTCCTCTTTCTCCACATCCTCACCAGCATTCATTATTGCCTGATTTTTTGTTTAAGGCCATTTTAACTGGGGCAAAATGATTTGCATTTCTTCAATTACTAATGATGTTGAGTATTTTTTTCATATACCTGTTAACCATTTGTATGTTTTTTTGAGAAACGTCTGTTCAGATCCTTGTCCAGTTTTTAATGAGGTTATTTTATTTTTTTCTGTTGAGTTGTTGGAGCTTTTTAAATATTCCACTTATTAATCCCTTAAAAATATTTGCAAATATTTTTTCCCATCCTGTGGGTTGTCTCTTCACTTTGTTGACTGTTTCTTTTGTTGTGCAGAAGTGTTTTAGCCTGATGTGATTCCAATTGTCCAATTTTGCTTTGGAGGTATAAATCAAGAAGTCCTTATCCAGACCAATGTCTCCAAGTGTTTCTCCATTTTTTTTTTAAGTAGTTTGTAGTCTTTGGTCTTTGATTTAAGTGTTTTAATCCATTTTCATTTGATTTAGTACACTGAGAGATAGGGGTGTTGAGTCATTCTTTTGCATGGATATCCAGTTTTACCAGGAAAATTTATTAAAAAGACTATGTTCTTGACATCTTTGTTAAATATAAGTTCATTATAGATAAGTGGATTTACTTCTGGCTTCTTAATTCTGTTCCATTGGTTTATGTGTCTGTTTTTATGCCAGCACTATTCTAAGTTTGTTACTGCAGCTCTGTAGTGTAATGTGAGGTCAGGTCCTCCAGTTGTACTCTTTGCTCAGGATGGCTTTGGCTATACTGAGATTATTTGTGGTTCCATATGCATTTTAGGGTTTTTTTTTTATTTCTGCAAAAAATATTGTTGGTATCTTGATAAGGATTGCATTGACTCTGTGGATTGCTTTGAGTAGTTGAATATTTTGACAGTATTGTTTCTTCTAGTCTATAAGCATGGAATATCTTTCCCCTTTTTTTCCTTTCAACTTTCATTAATGTTTTACAGTTTTGATTCTAGAGATCTTTCACTTACTTGGTTAAGTTTAATCCTTTGTATTTTATTTTGTTGTGGTTGTTATCAGTAGGATTACTTCTTGGTTTCATTTTCAGATTGTTTATTATTGACATATAGAAATGCTACTGGTTTTTGTATGTTGACTTCATATCCAGTAACTTCACTAAATTAGTTTTTCAGTTTTAGTTGTTTTGGGGTGGAGTTTTTAGGTTTGTCTAAATATAAGATCATATTGTCCGCAAAACTGGATAATTTGACTTTTTTCTTTGCAATTTGGATGTTCTTTATTTCTTTCTCTGGTCTGAATACTATAGCTAGAACTTCTAGCACTACACTGAATAACAGTGAGGACAGTGGGCATCCTTATTTTGTTCCAGCTCTTAGAAGGAAGACTTTCAGTTTTTCTTTATTTAGTATAATACTAACTGTGTATCTGCTGTATATTCTTCTTTCATGCTAAGGTAACTTCCCTTGATACCCAGGGATTTTTTTTTTTTTTGAGAATTTTTGTCATGAAAGGATGTTGAATTTTACTGAATGCTTTTTCAGCATCAGTTGAAACAATCATATGGTTTTTGTCCTTCAATCTGTTGTTATGATGTATCACATTGGTTGATTTGCTTATGTTGGCTCATCCTTGCATCCCTGGCATGAATCCCACTTGATCGTGATGAATAGTCTTGACCTTACCGTGCCATCATCAGCAGGCATTTGCCTCTCCCTACTGCTGGACTAAAGCTTTTGTTGGCCTGAAAAATAATTAAAAAAAAAAAAAAGCACTTCTTAATTCTGTTTGCTAGTATTTTGGTTGAGGACTTTTACATCTAGGTTCACCAGAGATATTGGCCTCTATTTAGTTTTCTTTTTTGGTTAGTCTTTGTCTGCTTTTGGTACCAGAATGATACAGGGCTCATAGAATAACTTGGGAGTATCCCTGTTTCCATGACTTTTTGGAATAGTTTAAGTAGGATTGGTTGTAGTTCTTTGAATCGTTGATAGAATTTAGCAGTAAATCCGTCTGGTTCTGGGCTCTTCTTTGATGGGAGACTTTTTATTATTGCTTCTATGTCATTACTTGTTATTAGTTTATTCTGATTTTGTGTTTATACTGGTTCAATCTTGGTAAGTTATATGTGTCTAGGAATTCATTTTTTTCTAAATTGCCCAATTTACTGGCATTTAGTTACTCATAGTAGTCTCACAGGTTCCTTTGGATTTCTGTAGTATGAGTTATATAATGTCTCCTTATATTAAATTCATCTCTGATTGTATTTATTAGGCTTTTCTCCCTTTTTTCTTAGTTTGGCTAAAGGAGTGTCAATTGTGTTTATTTTCAAAAACCAACTTTTTGTTTTATTTATCTTTGTATTTTTTTGGGGGGGTGTTTCAATTTCATTGATTTCTGATGTGATCTTTATTACTTCTTTTCTTCTACCAATTTTGAGTTTGGCTTGCTCTTATTTTTCTTTAAGATGCATTGTTGGGTTGTTTATTTGAAGCTTCTCTACTTTTAAGATATAGGCACTTATTGCTATAAAATTTGCTCTTATTACTACTTTTACTGTATCTCATATTTTTGATATATTGTGTTTTCATTTTCATTTGTTTTGAGAAATTTTTAATTTTCTTCTTAATCTCTTCTTGGACCCACTGGTCCTTCAGGAGCCTATTGCTTAATTTCCGTGTGTTTAAATATTTTCCACTGTTCCTCTTGTGATTGATTTCTACTTCTATTCCATTGTGACCACAAAAATACTTGTTAGACTTCAATTTTTTGTAATACTTTGAGACTAGTTTCATAGCCTAACATGTGTTCAATCTTTGAGAATGATCCATGAGCTGAGGAGAAGAATGTGAATTCTGAACTGCTGGATGAAACATTCTGTAAATATCTATTCAGACCATTTTGTCTTTAATGCAGATTAAGTTCAATGTTTCATTGTTGATTTTCTGTCTGGATGATCCTTCCAATGCTAAAAGTGGAGTGTTGAGGTCTCCAGTGATTATTGTATTGTAGCCTATATCTCTTTTTACATCTGATAATATTTACTTAATATATTTATGTACTCCAGTGTTGGGTACACATATATTTAGAATTGGTATATCCTCTTGCTGAATTGACCGTTTTAGAATAATATACTGACCTTCTTTGTCTTTTTATAGTTTTTGTCTTGAAATCTATTTTGTTAGAAGTATAACCACTTGTGCTCCCTTTTGGTTTTCATTTGCAGAAAGTATCTTTTCCCCACCCCTTTATTTTCAGTTTATGTGTGTCTTTTTAGGTAAAGTGTGTTTCTTGCAGACAAGATATAGCTGGATCTTGTTTTTATATACATTCAGCTGCTCTATATATTTTAATGGATTGTTTAGTCCATACACATTCAATATTATTATTGATAGGTAAGGACTTATTATGAGTACACTGTTGTTTGATGTTTGGTTATTTTGTACCCCTTCTCTTTTTTACTTCCTGCCTGTCTTTCATTGTTAAAAGTGCTTTTGTCTGGCAATATGTTTTAATTTCTTGTTTTTAAAATTCTTTTGTGTATATTGTAGGTTAATTTGTGGTTATCTTGAGACTTCCTAAAAACATTTTTAAATCACTTACTTTAAACATATGACAACTTTGCTTACAAAAAAACAAAAATAAAAGAGCAAGAAGAAATTTAACAGAAATTCTGCTGTTTATCTCCTATCTCCCCTAACTTGTTACCTTTTTGTTGTTTTTATCCATATCTTTTAGTACTGTTTCTCAAATAGTAGTGGTTATTTCTGATAGGTTTGTTTTTTAGTCTCCTTACTCAAGAGATAAGCAATTTATATATTGCAGTTACAGCAATAGACTATTCTGTATTGTGTCTGTACTGTTATCAGGAAGTTGTATACTCTCAGAAGATTTTTTTACCATTCATTAATGTCTTTTCTTTCAGATTGAAGAACTTTTAGCATTTCTTGCAGGACAGGTCTAGGGTTGATAAATCACTCAGCATTTGTTTGCCTGGGATAGTCATTATTTTTCCTTTATGTTGGAAGGATATTTTGCAGAATATAATATTCTAGCATTGATGCTTTTTCCTTCAGCACTTCAAATATGTCATGCCACTTTCTTCTGACCTATAAGATTGCCAGTGAGAACTTTGCTGCCAGATATATTGGAGATCCTTTATATATTATTATTATTTTCTTTTTTCTTGCTTCCCTTAGGATGTTAGGTAGTTTTTGGTTCTTCCAAAGGTGCTTTCTTTTGTGGATAGTGTTGGATTAGGTGTTTGTGCAAAGGAATTATGGATACAGGTTTCTATTTGGCCATCTTGCTCCACTCCCACTTCCCTTGTGGTGTTTTATAATTGTTAAGTCCAATGCGTGGGAAAAGTCTGATTTAGAGCATCTTTCCTGGGATAATTTTTCATAATATCTGTTCGCTTTCCCAAAGTTATCCTAGTTGGATGATAAAATTTACAGTTTGTCACCTTTAAAAAATAACACATTCATGTCTTCTTATATTAAATTTATTATAATTTAGTGAATCCATTCCTACTATTGAAGATAAGGTTTTGGCGATTTTATTATTCTTATACTGCATTTCATCATTTGCGTTTCTCCTAAAAATAAGCAGGCACTAAAAACTCACCTTTATTTTTTAATTCTTTTGGTTTTGACAAACTCAACTTTAGACCATGTATACCTTTGATGAGTACACATGGCCCTCCTGTGGCTCTGCTTGAGGCAGGCTTACGATACCTCCAACAGACAGTAGCACCTGATAGCTAATGTAGGCTATCATCTGATTCAGCCATGCTTTCTACCTTTTTATTTGTCTCTTGGTGATCATATAAATCTTTTTCTGTTTGTCTCACCATCCTAAGACAAATTTTTTCCTTGAGAGACATAAACTTTTTCCAGACTTTCTTAGAAATATTTTAAAAGAGGAACACCCCCAGAGATCACTATCCCAGCCTCTAAATTATTTAAAAATGTCTTTCAGAATTGCCTGAAACTTTTTTACGTTTCTCCTCACAAAAATAATCTTGTGTTTCAAGAAATACAAGATTTTTTTTGACACAATGTACCAAAAATTATAGTTCTGCTACTTTTTATTATGCATTTATGTATTTTTAATTATTAGTAGTCTCACATTTTCATAATAAAGGCAGTTTTTTCAACTGTATTATCACCTAGATAAGATTTTCATGTCATCTGCCCAATTCATTCTGAGTTAGCAAATTGGGGATCTAAATACTGCCACCTTGTAATACTTTAGGGCAATGGTAATCACCCTATCTTAATAATTCATAATGTGTTCATCTCATCCAAGTAAACCCCATTTAAGCATGATGAGATTTTACTGTTGGTAAGCTCTTTCAATCATCCCTTTCATCTTTTCATCTTCAACTACTTATCAAGCTTGCAATTTGCTAACGAAAGAAAGGTACAATATATGCTATAAACACAATGTTTCCCAGGGCTAAAGATACCCTACCATAAGTTATGTGTTTTTCAGAAAGCACAGTATTTTCCTATGTCCTAAAATATTAGAATTAGAAACAGTGACTTTGAATATACAAGTATGACAACAATAGAATTGTACAGTGTATGAACTAAGACAGTATATATTGCCACAGTAGTTTAAGTTTGTTAAGAGTAGAGCACCTAATAAATAAATAAATAAATAAATAAATAAATAAAAGAATAGAAGGTCTATTGTATCTCTCTAAGCTTTAATGTTATGGTATAAGGTGAGAAGAACTAAATCTGACTGAATTATTCACTTAGTGGCATCTAATTCTGCATTGAAATAAAGAAGATTCTATTTGTGGATTGTATAAAACACTCGCACACTGAAAAGTTCCTAATCCAATGGTTAAGCTGTATTTCTGAAAGTCAGAACTGGTCCATTCAGAAGGTCTTGGGGGCTTGTATAAAGGTTATAATTTTATTGATAAATTTTTCCATGTCATATCCCAAGAGGTTAATAGAGTTTTTTAATTTTAAGAAATATTGGCACGTGCTTCCTTCCGCAGCACATATACTAAAATTGGAACGATACAGAGAAGATTAGCATGGCCCCTGCGCAAGGATGACATGCAAATTCGTGAAGCGTTCCATATTTTTTCACGGTAAAAAGAAAAGAAATATCGGCAGCAATATTAATTAATGTTTCCTTGAGAAACCCAAAAGGATTCCATAGCACAGTTTGGGACGGTTCCCCACCTCTATTATCTGAGGAAAGAAAAAAATGATTCTCAATGTCACTTCACATGTAAGTTATCCAATTTAAAAATGGTCAAAGAAAGAGGAAAACATGTTGAAGAATATTGTGACTGTCTTGGCTCACATTTCTCAGGGTGTGACTTCACATCATGATACTTGCTTTTTTTTTTTTTTTTTGTAGTTTTTGGCTGAGGCTGGGTTTGAACCCACCACCTTCGGCATATGGAGCCTGCGCCCTACTCCTTTGAGCCACAGGCGCCGCCCAATGCTTGCCTTTTGCATTAGAATGCAATGAGAAATAACCGCTGAGTTCTAACTGAGAGAAACCATCAGAAGATAGTGTTTCCCATATCAAGCGGTCAACTCAAGCATCTTATCTATCTCTTGATTCCTTCTTAGGGAGGCCAAATGTGGATACTCATCACATTTGGCAAGTGAGACATTTGAAAAGACTTGGACCTATTTTACCTTCAAGACTGACCAACTTTGCTTTTTCTGCTAATTGCATGATACGTTCAAATAATTTTTGTTTCTATAGTTCATTTTTTTCTTCCTAATGAATACATAACTATGGAAATAGCAATTTGGATATTAATATTTTCCTCTGCTTCCTTTCCTGTTCAGTCTCTTATGTTGGACCCTGAGGGAGTGATTAAAAGGGAACTCTAGAAAAAAAATCTGACTTGGAAGTATTTACCTAAGGAGAGTAGAGAAAATCACATTAGCAAAGTTTTATTTTGAATATAATCAAGAAAAAAAATCATTGTGAAAATCACAAATTTTTCCCCACTATGGGACAGTGTATCACCGATTAGATTTATTGGGTGTGTAATGCATACGGTAAGTTGAGTTTGGTCTTGATGAAATCTATCATTAACATCTTTACCTAATTAGGTTACCTGTCTATTTACCCAGAGGTCTTTCCAGTAAAAGTAGAAAATGGGTTGCTGGGCTACTACTCTCTCTTTCTATCATACAGCTTTATATTGAGTCAGCATCTTAAACTTTCAGAAAAAAGGAAATTTCAGATTTATTGGCACATTTTTATCAAATAAATAAAGAAAAAATAATGCAAATCTTACAAAAGGGTTCCAGAAAGTAAAAAAAAAAGGAGTGACTGCGTTTCACTGTGTTTATGAGGCCAGCATAATCTTAACGGCAAAACTTCAGAGGTCAAGAGAAGATAAATATTGGGCCAATCTCATTTATGAACATAAACACCAAAATCTAAAGTAATATTAACAAACTGAATATGACAAGGAGGCAGGTTATGCCTCCAACAAAGGTTTAATAACCAGAATC
>CAUYON010081064.1:0-56556 GCA_963573935.1 Arctocebus calabarensis
AGTGTGATATGTGTAGCCCTTTTCTAGGTATCACCCTATTCTATTACGTGTAGAATAAGAATATGTGAAGCCCTTTTCTAGGTATCACACTATTCTGAGTGTGATATGTGTAGCACCTTTCTAGATATCACACTATTCTACATGTAATATGGGTAGCCCTTTTCTAGGTATCACACTATTCTAAGTGTGATATGTGTAGCCTGTTCTGGGTATCACACTATTCTAAGTGTGATATGTATAACCTTTTCTAGGTATCATCCTGGTCTATGTGTGATATGTTTAGCCATCTACTAGGTTTCACACTATTCTAAGTGTGATATGTGTAGCCCTTTTCTAGGTATAGCCCTTTTCTAGGTTTCACACTGTTATATGGGTGATATGTGGAGCTCTTTTCTAGGCACCACACTGTTATAGGTGTCATATGTGTAGCCCATTTCTAGGTATCACACTGTTATAAGTGTGATATGTGTAGCCCTTTTCTAGGTATCACACTGTTATAAGTGTGATATGTATAGCCCTTTTTTAGGTATCACACTGTTATAAGTGTGATATGTGTAGCCCTTTTCTAGGTATCACACTAGTCCATTCTATGTTCTAATTAGAATTAGGTACTTACGTGTCTGTTGAAGGAGGAATTGTCTCAGCTGGTGATGGATTTTCAGACAGAAAAAGAAAATTATTATTTGTTGTTATCCTTTACAGGCTACTTGTAAAATTGTAATTAACATATTGTACTATGTCTTTATTCCCTGTAGAGACTGTTCTGTTTTGATCCTCCCGGGACTCCTGCTAAGGCACAAAATAAACATTAAAATCCGGGGCCACTGCCCACAATACCATTCTAATCTTTGGCCACCATCCTACATGTGTTCTGTGGTGTAGAGGTACTGAACAACATGCAATTCCCTAAACATGTTGTGTTTGTCATACCTCAGGGCCTTTGCTATTCCTGTTTCATTTGTCTGCAACTCTAGTGTCCCTCTTTTAAATTTCTCATCCTTTGGGATTTGTTCAGCTTGTGTCACCTCCTCCAGAGAGTGTTCCTTACAATCTCCATTCTCTGTCAATGCTCCCAAGCACCCTATATACCATTTTATTATATATAGGATTTACTATGTTGTATTATAATGACTAGTTTTTAGTGCCTGGCACATAGCAAGGACTCAATACCAATTTATTTGTTGAATGAATTCTTTAATATAGGTATTTGCTCCATGTTTGTTTGTTAGTCTTTATGTAATCAATCTTTTCCCACTCAAACACTGTCTAACATGTTTGTGTGCTCTCTAAGTCCATAACTGGGTTTTAGTGAATATTTCTGGATAATGATACTAGAGCAAATCTTCATATATAACATATCCATAGGAATACTGGCATGGTGTGTATCAGTTATGCAAAAACATGACTAAATGAAAGTCTTAGACAAACAGAGTGCTCTGAATAATAGAAAGTAATATTACCAATTAGAGACAGTTCACAGCCAGGGTAAATTGGTATCTATTTTTTCCCAATAAATGTAAAGTATATTGTGAGTAACCAATAAATTCCAAGGATCTGTTTTAAAGTTTTACTTAAATTCTATGTAACTTCTAAAGTTTCTTTATGTATGAGTATGTTTTTACACAAGTTTTGAAAAGGAAGGAGTTGGAATCAATAGTGTGGAAGCCTGAGAAATTAAGTGTGAAGATAATATAGTTGTGGTGGTTTTATAATATGTCTACCCATTCTTTGATACTCCTCCCTCCAAAGGGTGAGGTTAATTCTCTTCCTCTTTGAAGAGAATTAGTCACTTGGTGACTTGCTTCCAATGAATAGAATATGATGGAAGTGATGGTGCATAACTTCTGAGACAAGGTCATAAGATATACTGTGACTTCAGCCCTTCTCTCTTGGATCACTCACTATGGGGCAAACCAGCTGCCATAGTATGAGAATATTCACGAAGCTCTATACAGAGCCCCATATGGTGACTAACTAAGAACTCCTGCTAACAGCCAGCAAGGCTTTGAGACCTCCTGCCAAGAGCCCTGCAAACATACCACCTTGGAAGTGAATCCTCTAGTCCCAGACTCAGGATGTCTCATGAGGTTACAGGAGAAGGAGAAATGAGAGGAAAAAGTAGAGGAAGGAAGTAAACAAGAAGCCATCGTGGAGGGCGTCTGTAGTCACAGTTTCTTG
Organism: Arctocebus calabarensis; assembly: GCA_963573935.1. Taxonomy (NCBI): domain Eukaryota; kingdom Metazoa; phylum Chordata; class Mammalia; order Primates; family Lorisidae; genus Arctocebus; species Arctocebus calabarensis. The sequence goes on from CAUYON010081064.1 coordinate 2,179, forward strand.
TGAGGCTGAGGCAAGAGGATCACTTGAGCCCAACAGTTTGAGATTGCTGCGAGCTATGATGCCACAGCACTCAACCCTGGGATGACTGAGACTCTGTCTCAACAAGAAAAATTATTGACCACTCTGAGAATTAGTTTACTTACATGTAGAATGGTAGATAAAAATAGTACTGACTTCAATATTGAGAGAGTTAAATGAGGGGATATAAAGGGCTTAGCACAGTACCTGGTACATAGTAAATGTTTAATGAACACTGTTATCTCTTTGCCTTGCAGTCTATTTCTAATTCCATTTTCTTTCTTTTGAAAAGACAAATTCTGACCATATTTGCTCCTGATGATATTTTTCAGTTGTTTCTCTTGTGTAAAAGGATAAAAGGTAAGTGATTCTGTAATTCTCTAACTTGAACTTTTAGCTAAAGATATTCTAAACACACCATACTCTAATATTTATGTCTTAGTAAATATGTTCCTTTTTCTCTCTACCCTTTGTTTGCCTAGAAAATTATTTCTTAGCCTTTGATTCTAGCTCAATTATGGCTTCTTTTGTAAAAGCTTCCCCTGCTTCCACATGTTTCCACTGGACTTTGTACATACTTCCAGTATGTATTTATCAGATTGTGATTATTGATATGTCTAATTTCCACTGGACTTTGTACATATTTCCAGCATGTATTTATCAGATTGTGATTGTTGATATGCCTATTTTTCATTAAACTGTGAAATTTCAGGATAAGAACCATAGCTTTTCTACATTGTATGTTTAATAATTAGTAAAGTGCCTTGCATGTATCAGAAGCTCAATAAACGTTAGCTAAGTGAATGAATTAATGGGTTGTAAGATATACTTAATAACTGTTGCTCATGTTTACCTGTATCATAGCTGAAGCTTGACTTCTTGGTATTTAGCACTGAATCAGCATGTGCCACCTACACATACCATAAGAAAAATAAAACAATGAAACAAATGTCCCCAAAGGAGTTTTTAAACAATTTGAACATTGGATATTTTTCACATTTAAAATATAAAAATTTAAGAAAATTATTTAAGAACTTATTTTAACAGCCCATGTATAATAAATGTCCATGTTTTATTTGTTTTATATTACATACGATATCATTTTCAGAACTCAAAGGTTCACTTTGAATTTATTAGTATTCCAAAATTAACTGAGGAGGCACACTGATTAGCAAGGAAGGTAATCAACTGAAAAACTAAATATAATAAGTATTATTCTTATTATTTTTGAGACAGAATCTCACTTACCCTCGGTAGAGTGCTATGGCATCGTAACTCACAGCAACCTCAAACTCTTGGATCACTCAAGTGATCCTCTTGCCTCAGCCTTCCAAGTAGCTGGGACCATAGCTGCCACAATACCCGACTATTTTTAGAGCGGGGGCTCTCACTCTTGCTCAGTCTGGTCTTGAACTCCTAAGCTCAAGCAATCCACCTGCCTTGGCCTCCCAGAGTGTTAGGATTACAGGCATGAGTGCCCAGCCAATATGTGTGTTTTTTAAACAAAGCTAATTGTAGGAGAAACATTTTTAGAGAGCTGCAAGGCAGAGACAAGGTTCTCTGCATACATAGAATGTGACTCTTTGGCCTGGCCATGAATTCTACTTGTTTGGGTAATTGTACAGGGAGATAAATCCAACAAAATTGACTTTTTTTTTTCAGGTATGAAAGATGACCAGTTAGGACTCCTATAACCCAAGGGCTACTAAATGGGAACACATAAGTTGCTTTGGGTAATTGCTATTAAAAATTGAGGCAAATATAGTGTTCAAATTAGGATCTTTCTAATAAATTTAAAATTTGAGGATCACCACTTTTCTTTTGCTAGCTGACAATTGTTACTGGTGTTCCCCAGGCTTGTAGCTTGGCAATACTAGCATAACTGATAGCCATGAACATTGATAACCTGAAGTAGCACAAGACTATTATTGAGGTTTGCATTTCAGTTTTTATAAAATCTTACTGTAGTATATCAAGTTTCAGGGAATAGGCTGTTTAAATTGCCATTTAATGAATGAAATTATTTTATACCAATCTTGATCATAATTTCATACTTAATTTGTCCTGTCTACATCTGGTCCACAAGAAATGTTACTTACTTCTTGTCTTGAAATATCCTGGAGAGATTGTCTGGTTAAACTTGATGTGTTAGTAGCAGCAACTGGAGTGTGAAATGAAGTATTCATTTCTATGGGAAAGAAGTACTGTTAAATCTAAGAAAATGATATAGTTTCCCCTGCTAGGCTGCCATAATGTCTAGTATTACCATAGTCAAGGATGTATATACTTTTGCAAGTTAAGGCAGTAGCTCTAAGGATGACTTGATGACTTCTTTGAATTTCCTTGCCTGATTTACAGTGGATCATCACTGCCCTTGGGAGCAAGCCTGAACACCCTAACATTTGGCCCTAACTTCCTTTGCCCAGATTTTTAAAATCTATATGACAAAACTAAGTATTTAATTGAAAAAATAGAACAATTACAAATATTATTTATTTATTTACCTCCATCATTTGAAGACATTGGTATTGTAGTCGATTCTTTATCTTCCTGTGTGATTTAACATTCAAAAGAAAAACATTCATTAGTAATTAAGCTACTAAAAGAGACTTTTGCTTAATCTACAGCAATGAAATTAATACAGTATTTGTACTGCCCATCCCTGCCTTTTCTACTTCTCTCCTAAGCATTGGTTACAATGCTAATACATATTTCAGCTGCGTGCTGGACATCTCTGACAGACACCTAAACTTAGCTAGTTGAACATGAAACTCATTATGCATTTTTCCAAACTCACTTTTCCTCCTCTATTCCATATTTTGGTTAAAGACATGGTAATCCACCCAGTGCTCTAGTCTAAAAAGCTTAGAGTTATTCCATTTATTTTGGATAATGTCAGTCTAATTCAATTTAATGCTTATTGAGCACATTGCTTAGAACTGAATATATATACATATATATGTGTGTGTGTGTGTGTGTGTATGCTGGGGTCTCACCCTGGGAGCAGGGTCCTTTAAGACCTGTGGAACTGGCGGTTATTGACTAAAGAAAAGTAAAGTTAGAAGTGGCAAGAGATAAAGAAATAGGACACACATGGCTCGGCGCCTGTGGCTCAACGGGCTAAGGCACCAGCCATGTACACCTGAGCTGGCGGGTTCGAATCCAGCCCCCGGGCCCGCCAAACAACAATGACGGCTGCAACCAAAAAAATGGCCAGCGTTGTGGCAGGCGCCTGTAGTCCCAGCGACTTGGGAGGCGGAGGCAGGAGACTCGCTTGAACCCAGGAATTGGAGGTTGCTGTGAGCTGTGATGTCACAGCACTCTACCCAGGGCGACAGCTTGAGGCTCTGTCTCAAAAAAAAAAAAAAAAAAAAAGAAATAGGACACACAGAATAAGAGTTTTCAAAGGTGGGAAGCATAGAGGACATTGCTAGCTTGTGGAGTTCCTGCAAATAGTCCTGCCTGTTTATTCCACTCAGCTTTTATTGAAGGCTATTATCTCATTTAGTCCAGAGGGTAAGCTGAGGAAGAGAACAAATATGTCAGCAGTTTCTCTGAGTAAGTATGTTAGTTCTTATTCTGTCTACAATCATTAACTTTAAGGGTCTAAGTAGCCTTGAGAAATTTGGAATGTGAACCTTGTGTAGGGGCAGCCTCCTGTCTGTAGTCACACACACAGACTCCTTGGGGGAGGTTAATGCCCACTAGTTCACTGTGAAGAATTGGTGGAATGGAAGAATTTTCCTCTGATCTCTACCCAAAAGCGTCTTCTCTGTGATAAGGTAGTACAAGCCCTCCTGCCCATATTTCAGGGTTCGAGCTGTTGCCTTGATCTCTGCCCTGGCCGTAATACAAATCCCCACAATGGGTATTTGCTTTGACTGTTGACTGAGCAGGGGATGGCCTGGCTAATGTTTCTTGCCAGGCCTTGCCATAGCCTCCTCTACAGCCACTGTCTTCTTCAGAGTGTTTACAACCCAGCAAGGGTGTCTGCAGGTGTATCTCCTACAGACCAGACTTCCAGGAAAAGTAGGAACTGCTCAGATGAGTAACTTAGTTTCTGGTTTAAAAGTAATCTAGGTAAACTGTTTTTATTCCACCTTGCTCAGCTTATTTCTCTGTTCTTCCCTTTTTCTGGGGGGTTTCCCTTGCCAAGAATGGATTCTTTGGTCCCCATTCTGCCTGTATGGAGATATAATTTTCTACCTCAAAAAGCTTATTATCCAGTAGAAAAGACAAATATGACATAGTATAGTGAGTTCTGAGATAGAGGTAAGCCTGAGCACTGTGGGAACACAGAGAAAGGACATCCTACATCATGAAAACCTATATACATAAACTGAATTTTTTCCTTTCTCCTCCTTCTTCTCTTTCTTCTTCTTCTTCTCCATCATCATCATCATCTCCCTCTCTGAATCCACACATCTATTGAGTCATCAGATCTGGACACAGTCTAATTCCAAAATATCTTGAATCTGTATCTTCTCATTCACCCTTATTGCTATTGCCTTGGGTTGAGGCCCTTATTCTTTTTTAGCTTAACTATCTGAGTAGACTTAAAACTATCTTCCCTCTAATCTTTTCTCTGTACCGTCTATCTCACACACTGTTACTGGGTTATCTTTTTAGAATCCAAATCATTCTTATGTCACATTCCTACTCACCAACCTTCAATGGCTTCAGTATATACCAAGAGGATTATATTCTTACCTCAGCAAAGGGTACAAGGCTTTAGCTTTTATCTACCTTTTCAGTCTCATCTCCTGTACTTCCCTGGGTATGTTGGCTCACACTTAAGGTGCCTTCACTTACACTTTCACTTCTGTCTGCAACATTACCTTCCTATATCCTCAGATCTACTCATCTGGGAAACTCCCACTCATATTTCAAAACTTAACATAGTTAAACTTCTTTAATATAGCCTTTTAGGCCTCTCTAGGCAGAACTGGGCTCTAAATCTTCTGTGCTGCCCACTGCATTTTATAAAAATCAAAACTGTCCTGTCGTTTTAGTGTAATAACTTTTGTGTGTCTGATCTTTAGATAGTGATTATGTCTTTTCCATCTTTGTATCCCATGTTGTCCACTTTTCCCCTTCTTTCTAGCTTAGCCTAAGACCTGGTCCACAGTAGGTTCTCAACAAATGTTAGCTATCATCATCATCAAATGTTTCAATTAGTTTCTGCTAAGCTGCATGGTATATTTAGCATGAAGCTGATTCAACACTTTCTTTCTCAGGGACCCCTCCCTGTGTAAGAGAGGGAGATCTGTGTAGGACCCAGTGATCTCTAGCCATACAGTACCTAGTCAGAAATTAATGCTCAGTACACATTATTTGAAACATATTTCTACCTCTTGTTCTGTTGTGTTACTCTGAACTTCTGGAGGAAGACGTGACAAGGGTACTGTCTTTTTGATGGGCATCTTGGCATTATTTTGAGGACGAGGAACAGACCCTGAAAATAAATGAGAGAGAAAGCATATAATTTTTAAACAACTTTGTTGATGTATAAATGAAGCATAGTAAATTGCGTATAGTAAAAATGTACATTTTTTTTTTTTTTGGTTTTGACATACGTATAAACCCATGAAATCATTATCACAATTGAGATAGTGAACATATCCATCACCCTCAAAATTTGTTTGTCCTCTCTAATAGTTCATTCTTCTCTCTACTGTCTCACAGGCAACCATTGATCCTGCTGTTATGATAAATTTGTTTGCATTGTCTAGAATTTCACATAAATGAAATAAAACAAGATGTAATTTTTTTGGTCTGCCTTCATTCATTCAGCATAATTACCTTGAGATTCATTAGTATTGTTGCTTGTATTAATAGTTTATATCTTTTTATTACTGAATAGTATCCATGATAATATGTACCACAGTTAACCATTTATAAGGGCATTTAGGTTATTTCCAGTTTGGGGCTGCTATGAATAATGCTGCTATGGACATTGGTGTTCACATCTTTATGTGGATACATGTTTTCACTTTTATTGGGCACATACATGTACCTAGCAGTGGAATGGATGAATTATATAGTGGATGTAAGTTTAACTTAACTTTACAAATTATTTTCCACAGTGCTTGCATGATGTTACATTCTTACCAGCAGTGAAGAGAATTCTAGTTCCTCCACATTCTTGCAAATACTTGGCATGATCAATTATTTAAATTATAGCCATTTTACTGGGTGTGTAGTCTTACCATGGTTTAATTTACATTTATCTAATGACTACAAATGTTGAACAGCTTTTCATGTGCCTATTTGCTATCCTTCTGTCTTCTTGAGTGAAATGTCTGTTGGCCTGTTTTTCTAGAGTTGTCATGCCTTTGGCCACTTTTATTAGGTTTTATTGCAGTATATATAATATATATTTATATTTTACACTTATTCACAATGAACACGCCTTCTATATGGAGGTCTGAAGACCCATATTTTTTCTGTACTTACTTTTGGGGTTTGACAAATGTGAAACAGCCATTGTGCAATTGGGCTCTTACTTCAAAATTTTTATATCATTTTCTCATTTTTGATTCCTTAAGTACTCTTTCCTCGAGCCTTTCATAGGTATCTAATATTTTGGGAGGTGAGATCAGAATTTGTAACAGAAGGAATGCTATGATAAATATCAAGGTAGTATTCAGCACCTGTCATCCAAAAGTAGGATGAAACAGAGGAAGACAGCATGCCTTTTGAACCATGAAATTAGCTCAAGAATTTCCCTCAATTTCGTCTTCCTTTTTTGTGTAGCAATACCTTGCAATATTTAGTTCAGAAAATTACCCTGTAGTGTACCAGAGCTATCCTTGCCCACTATGAAAAGTTATTTGGGGTCAAGAAGTATGAGTATATGACTTAGGGAAAGGTAACAAAGAAAGGCCACTCCTTTAGCAGCTCAGTGATGGGAAGATGGAAGGGTGGTGGGAGAGAGAAGCTGCAAAGCAAAGAACTCAGATGTGGTTTCACATTTGTTTTACTGGGTCTTGGTTGCTTTAGATAAGTGAGGTTATTATGGAGAGCAAAGAAAAAATCCTAACTCCATTCTTCATATGGGAAAAAGATCTTTTAGTTCGCCCCTCACCACCAACTATGCTACCTTCCTTCTCATGGGGCATGGCCCAGCAACTTGGCCGTCCTACGGATGGTCAGGCACAGCAAGGCTCTCTCTGAGGTTTTTTTTTTTTTTTTTATGTCAGTCTTGGTTCTCATCTGCTGCAGTCATAGCCCAGAGAGGGCTGAAAGTCTTCCTGGGACACTTGCTGGGGGAGTCACTGTAGTGGAGGTGAGAGGGCTCTACCCTGAGTGTCATGGGCAGCTAGCTAGAACTGGGGGGAGGATGGCAAAGCTAGAGGTTCCTCTAAGCTCCAGGAGACCAGAGCATGAGTCTTTATGTCAGTGGCAGACTTCAACTGTGAATACCAAGAGGCCAAGGATTATTTGAGTGGAAACAGGGGCATCTCTCTGGAGACCAAAGGAGGCAGAAGACATGTCATCAAATAACCTGACTATTCTGCCTTTATAACGTCATAGAAGCTGGTGTTTCCCAAACTTTAATGTGCATTCTAAGCACTTAGTAGATCTTGGGTGGGGTCTAAGAATCTACATTTCTAATAAGCTGCTAGGTGATGCTCATGCAGCTAACACTTAGAGGAGTAAGAACATGAGCCACATGTCTTGACTCAGACCCCTGGACACCATTCTTGGGAAAGAGGAAGAAAAATGAGGAGGCTCCCTGGAAATCTAAGCCATTTTGGGGGCCTCATAAAGGCAAAATGTAGAGGAGTATGATAGAAAAAAATCAAAGACTGATCTAGACAGCAAAAGGAAGGAAGACACTTGGATTTAGTAAATAGTGCTAGCTCTGCATGCATGTCAAAGAAGTCTACTCAAGAAGTAGGTTGAAATGTTTAAGTGATAACAATAGCTACTACTCAGTTGGGCTTTTCTAAAAGGAACAGGGAAATAAGACTGGTCGTACCGAGGGCACACTCCACTGCTGCAGAAAAATATGTGGCAGAAAAAATTATTTCTGCTGCCAGTGAAGTGACAAGTTACTTTGGGATCTGAAAGGCCCAAAGCTCGAGAAAGGGGAGGGTTTTTAAAAAGAGCATTGGCAGGGGTCTTGGTCCTCACTAGGATTCTAGGGCAAAGGCCCAGAAACATTAGTAGTACCTCTAATTAAACAATCTGCAAGGATGTTCTCCAGCTGGAACAAATGAAATGTGGGTAAAAACTTCCCCAGGAGACAGAACTGCTTAGCACGGGGTGGCAGCAGCAGCTATTTGAGGCACAGACTGAGAAAACGCCTCAGGATCTTGTTGGGAATAGAAAAGTGTAGAGATGAGATCAGAAGCAGGGGCTGTAGAAAAGTCAGGGCTCTAAACTGTGCTTGGAGAGTCATCAGCTGCAAACTGGTCTGCTCTACATGTGGGAGTGTAGAGGCAGTGGCCGCAGTTGTGTAATCAGGGAATCTAATCCAGATGGTAGTGTCATTGCTTCACAGAACTGAAGCATTACTCAAAATCCATCACTGGATAGAAGGGGCTAGAGGATTTATCTGCATGGTAAGGAGAAGAGGGCATTACCAAATCCTGTTTTCCCATAAATGACTAATTTCTATTAAAAATGTTTCAATTACGTCTTTGTCTTTGATGTCCTTGGTATACTTGGCGTCCTGGGTATACTTCCTGGTTTATGGTGCTGACACTTATTCTCTTTTTCTTCGGAGTAGTTTCTTAAAGAAATATAATGAGACATTTACTTTTTAGTAGTAGAGATGACAAAATTATCCCAGATAGATTCTTTTTATCCTTTCATACACAATAAGAGGAGAGCCAATTACCAATCTATATGTGGGGATATAGGAGCAATTGGAAATGATAGGCACCAGTTCACAATGGAAAGTGACTGTGTCTTCCAAGGGACATTTGGAAATGCCTGGAGACATTTTTGATCATCACAAAAAGGGTACAGGGTGTTTCTGGCATGGGTGAGGTCACAGATGCTGTTGCTCAACATCCTACCATGCACAGGATGGTCCCCACAAACAAAAGATTATGTTACCATAAATATCAATAATGCCAAGGTTGAGAGACCCAAGAATAGAGGCTGTGATGGGGAGGAAGGACAATTACTTTTATAATGTCATCTTGTCTTATTAAAGTCATACATTAGTTCTAACTATACAGAATTGTCTTCTGGGAGAAGGGAAACTATATCCTATTTCTGAGAACACGGCTTTTCCTCTGTGTGAGAGGCAGTCCAGAATAATGACTGTGCTGGAGACCCTCCAGGCTAGTGACAATGACAATTCCTAGTTGCATCTCAAAGCTTGGCAGAAGCAACCATATACATAGTACCTCATTTGGGAAAACCGTGGTTACAGCTCTTGTTTCTAACCATTTACATAGATAAAGGATCCCAAACTGCGTGTGTGCTAATTGGGTTTTCAGTAGAAATATAAGATGTGCATCTGTCCAAGATGACAGTCTTGTTATAGCGGTGTGAGTCAATTTCATATGTGAAATAAGCATCCTCGCTCTTCTGCTACCTCTGTAATATTATGAATTTAAATTCATGTTTTTTTTTTCCCAAAAGGATGAAGATGGAGGAAGCTCTATAGCCACCAAAGTGATCTAACATTGCACAGGTACAATATTATAGCCTCATTGCTTCACTGAACTGAATGATGAGCTTGTCTTACGGATCGCTCCTTTATACACGTTCCATTCCCTTTTTCTTATATTGTCTATTCTTACTAGCACCTCCTTTTAAAACTTTCTCTTGGATACAGTTTCTCTTGTTAAAATTATTATTCTTTTCTTCTCTCCTTATGAAACTTTTTTTTCTCTATCCCTTCTCCCTCCCTCTCTCCTTCCTTCCTTCCTTCCTTCCTTCCTTCTCTCCAACTTCCTTCTTTTTCTCTGACTTTCTAAAAAAATGTTCTTTCACTGCTTTCTTTATTGGCTCCTCCTTTGGAACTTACTTTGTTATCTTTCTCTCTTGCTTTTGTTATTTTTGCAGTGGCATTAACTTTTCCTTGTTGAACATCTTACTTCTCTCCCTCTCTCTTCTCTTCCTTTTTTCCTTCTCTCTTCCTATTGAATGCCACTGTAGTTTTTTGGTCATCTTTTCTTACTCCTCTCTCTCTCTAACTTACTTAATTATTGGCTGCTCCTTTTAAAACTTTTCTTTTCCTCTTTTGTGTAAAAGTCTCCTTCCTCCCTTACAGGCTTCTCATTTGTAAAACATTTTTATTCTTTGTTCTCTTTCTGTCTTACTTCCCTTTTTTATCTTTATCTTTTTTTCTTTTTTGTGCACTTTATTCTTACTGGCTCTTTCCTATTTGTGAAACTTTCTCCCATTCTCTCCCTTTTTCCTTCTTTAAACTAGTTATTTTAATACATTTTCTCATTTTTCTTCATTTATAACTCCTTCTGACCTTAATTCTTTCCTTCTTTCCTTTAATCCCTTTCTCTATGTCTTTTTCTTGCTCCTATTATTTCTATTTCTCCTCTGTACTTGTCAGCACACATACCCACCCGCTTTCCTCCCTTCCTTCTTTCTGCCTTTTCTTTCTTCTGCCTTTATTCCTTCCTCCCTTCTCATCCTCTCCTGTAGTCCCTCTTTCTTTCACTTTCTATTTACTTGCCCTCTTTAAATACATTTTTCATTTCTACTTTCATTTCCTATCTTTCTATTTTTAAATACTGACTTTTAAAATTAGGTTCCTCTTTTTAAAATCATTTAGTTCATATTCTCCCTCCTCCCTTTCCCTTTTCTCTTTCTTCTCCTCTTCCTCCTCCTTGCTGTCTATTTCATAACTCCCTCCCTCTCCTCCTTTCTAACTGTCATCTCCTCAATGTTCTAATTAACTATAATATTTTAACTGACTTCTTCCTTTTAGATCTGTCTTTCCCTGCTGTCCACAATTGTACTTAATTTTCTTACTCGCTCCTCCTTTGCAAACCTTTCTCTTTTCGCCTCTCACTCTCACATTCTCTCTCTCCTTTTTAATTTCTTTTTCTTTTTTTTTTTTTGAGATGAGGTCTTACTCTGTCTCCCAAGCCAGAGTGCAGTGGCCGCTTCTTAGTTCACTGCAGCCTCCAACTCCTGGACTAAAGTGATCTTACTACCTCAGTCTCCCAAGTAGCTGGAGCTACATGTGCCCACCATAATGCCTGGCTAATTTTTCTCTTTTTGGTACAGATAGAGTCTTGTTCTTGCTCAGGTTGGTCTTGAACTGGCCTCAGAAAATGTTCCCACCTTGGCCTCCCAAAGTACTAAGGATTACAAGCATGAGCCATTGTGCCTCGCCTCCTTTTAAAATAAAAATTTTAAATAGTCTTTCCTACAGATTCCTCACTTTAAACTTCTCTTTCCCATAGAGAAGCATGAATCCTATGTACTCAATTTTGATATGAGGACAATTAATGACAATTAATGACATGGTGGGGGTGGAGGAAGGGGAGAGCAGAGAGAGAAAGAATGGGGGGGTGGGGAAAGGAACAGCAGAGAGAGGGAAGGAGCAAGGGGGGTGGGCTCTTGGTGTGTGTCACACCTTTTGGGGGCCAAACAGGATTGTAAGAGGGACTTTACCTAACAAATGCAACCAGTGTAACCTGGTTTCTGGTACCCTCAATGAATCCCCAACAATAAAAAAAAAAAGCTGTATAAACGTCTCTTTCCCTCCTTTCTACCTTTCTGCCTTCCTTCCTTCTTTTCTTTCACCCCTTATTTCATTTTGTCTTTTCTCACTCCATTTAAAGTCTCCCTCTCTCCTTACCCTGCCTTCATGCCTTCTTTTCACCCTTCCCTCCCCTCCTCTTCCTCCCTCCCTTTCCCATCTTTCCCTCCCTCCCTTCCTTCTTGTTTCTCCATCCACACTCACTGATCTTCCTTCCTCCTATCTTTATTCATTTCTCCCTCCAAATTCTCCTTCCATCCTTCCACATTTCTCCTCCTTTCCCTCTTGCTTTCCTGTATCCCTCCTTCCTTCCTTCCTCCTTTTCTTCTTTTCTGTTTTCTCTACTGGCTCCTCTCTTTTAAATTACGCTTTCTCTCTCATTCTATCTTTTTTTGCATGCTCTTTTACTTTCTTCTGCACACATGCTGTCTCTCATATCCACCTACCTATTTGCCAATCCATCTACCTATCTAGCTATCTATTCAGGTATTAATCAGCTATCTTTCTGTCTTTACGTTTCTGTTTTATTTTCCTGTCTCCAACACTAAAGTCTGTTCCCCACCTCCCTAAACTATTGTACTTGGTTTTCTTTTTCTTTTCTTTTCTGGAGACAGGGTCTTACTTGGCTGCCCCAAGCTTAGAGTGCCATGGCATCAGTCTAGCTCACAGAAACCTCAGACTCCTGGGCTTAATCAATCCTCCTGCCTCAGGCACCTGCCACAACATCCAGCTCATTTTTTGAATTTTAGTAGAGATGGGATCTCCCTTTTGCTCAGGCTGGTCTGGAATGCTGGAGCTCAAGAGATCCTACCACCCCAGCCACCCAGAGTGCTAGGATTAGTGAGCCACTCCTTCACCTGGTTTTCATATTGGCTCTTCCCTGTCACTCTCATATTCTTTCCTCCCTTAACTGTTCCCTGTTGACTTCCATTATAAACTTTGTTCTTCCTTCCTAAGTTTATTTCCTTCCTTTTTACTCCCTTCCTCTCTCTCTCACTTGATTTTATTCTTTGTATCTTTTTTTGCACTATGTTTTCTTTATTGGCTCCTTCTTTAACAATTTATTCCATTCTTTTTCTCTCTTGCTTTCATTACTTACTGCAGTGGCATTTCTTATTGACCTCGTTTGTTAAAAATCTTTCTCTCTTCCCTTCTTTCCTCTCTCTTTCCCCTCTCCCCTCTTTAATGCTATCATTTTTGTCGTCTTTTCTTATTCACTCTTCTTTTTGTATATCTCTCTTCATTTTATTACTGGCAACTCCTTTTAAACTTTTTTTTCCTCTTTCCTTTTTGTGTAAAGTCTTCTTACAAGCTGCTCATTTTTAAACATTTCTCTTTTGTTCTCTGACTCTCTTTCCCCCATATAGCTTTCTCGTCTTTTTGTCTTTTTATATACTTTAATCTTACTGGCTCCTTCTTACTTGTGTAATATTCTACTGTTCTATTTCTAGTTCTTTTCTCCTTCCATCCTTCTTCCTTCCTGTTTTCTTTTTCGTTCTCATATTTTCACCTTTATTTTTTAAAAAATTAATTGATCTTTTAAAATATGTTGATTTCTTTCTTCATTTCTTACTCTTTTCCCTACCTCATTCTTCCCTTCTTTCCTTCCCTTCTTTTATCTATGTCTCTTCCTTTCTTCTTTCCTTTTCCTCTCCCTCTCATTCTCTTCCTTTCCTCTCCTCTTCTCTCTTCTCCCCTCCCCTCCTTCCTTTTTTTCCCCCTGTGTTCATCTGCATGTTGCCTGCTTTTCTTCCTTCCTTCTACCTTTCTCCTTTTCTTATGCCTTTTTTTCCTTCCTCCCTTATCCTATCCTATACAGTAGTCCCTCTTTCTTTCATTCTCTATTTACTGACCCCCTTTAAAAAGTGTTTTGAATTTCCTCTTTCTTTTAATCCTCAATATTTTATGCATTGACATTGTTTTACTGGGTTCTCCTTTTGAAAATCTCTCTCCCTCCCTTCTTCCTAGCCTTTCTTTCTTAGATCTTCCATTTATACTTCCTCTCCTTTCCTAGCTGTCACCCACCCATCTATATTATTTTACTGTAATATTTTCACTAAAGTCTTCCCTATAGATCTCTCTTTCCCTGCTGTTCACAACTGTAATTCTCTTATGTCCTCCTTTTTAAGCCTTTCTTCTTCTTTCACTCTCTTTTTTTAAAATAGCTCTTTACTATAGAGTCATTACTTTAAGCTTCTTTCCATCCTTTCCTTCCTGTCTTATTCCCTCCCTTCTTTCTTTTCTTCCTTCTCTTATTGTCTTTTATTTGTTTTTTGCAGTTTTTGGCCGGAGCCAGGTTTGAACCCACCACCTCCGGCATATGGGGCTGGCGCCCTACTGCTTATTGCCTTTTAAATGTCTTTTAAATGTCCCACAGGCGCTGCCCTCTCTTATTGCCTTTTAAATGTCTTTTCTCCATTTCCTTCAGTCTCTGTCTCTTCCTGTCTTTCTTTGTCTATTCTTACCCTGCCTGCATGTTTCCCTTTCTTCCTCCCTGTCTCATGCCCTTCATCGTTACCTACCTAACCTACTTGCTTCCTTCCTTGCATTTCCCTTTCTTCCTGCCTCTTTCCTCCATCTATTCTTTCTTCCTGTTTCCTGCTTAAAAAATTTTTTTTTTCATTTCACCTCTCTCTTTTGTTCTAACTCTCTCTTTTACTTTTTTGAGACATGGAGTCTCAAGCTGTCACCCTTGGTAGAGTGCCGTGGTGTCACAGCTCACAGCAGCCTCTAATTCGTGGGCTTAAGCCATTCTCTTGCCTCAGCCTCCTAAGTGGCTGGGACTACAGGCACCCGCCACAATGCCTGGCTGTTTTTTTTGTTGTAGTTGTCATTGTTGTTTAGCAGGCCTGGGCTGGGTTCAAACCCACCAGCCTGGGTGTATGCAGCCGGTGCCCTAAACACTCAGCCTCGGGCGCCGCCTCTAATTGTCTCCTTATATCTGTTTTATATGGTCCTTTATAGTGACTTATTATGCCTTTCAAAGTCCCACCTGTCTGCCTGCCTGTTTGTTATCTATCTATCTACCCACCTAAGTACCTACCTGGTTATTTATCCATCTTTATCTTACTGTCTTTTCAAAAGTGACTTTTACTTTTTAAATCTCCTCATCACCACAATTGTACTTGATTTTCTTATTGGCTCCTCCCTCTCACTCTCAAATTCCCTTTCTCTTCCTTGATTCTTTTCCTTATTGATTCACTATTTGCAAACTTTTTTCCTTCTTTCTTTTCTTTCCATTCTCCTTTCTTTCTTTCTTCTTTCCTCCTTCCCTATCCCTCTTCCATTCTCATTTCATACTTTTTCTATTGACTTTTCTTTTTAAACCATTTATTTCCTTCTCTTTTTTTGTGCTATGTTCTATTTTAATTGATTTAATCTGGCTGCTTTTTAACTGTCTTCTACCTTTAAGATCTATCTATTTATCTATCTAATCTGTCTTCCTGCCTTATGCCTTGCATCCTTCCTACCTAGCTATGATCCATTAATCTATCTTTATTTTACTCTACTTTCAACTAGCTACTTCTTTTAAGACCTTTTCTCTCTTGCTACCTTCTCATCTTCCCTTTTTTCCTTCCCTCCTTCATGCTTGCCTCTATAACCTTTCTGTCTTTTCTCACTCTATTTCTTCAACTGTCTCCCATTCCTGGCTTTCTTTCTCTATTTGTTCTTTAGCCCCAAGCCTATGTGCCTTCCTTCCTCCATTCTCTTTCTCCTGCCCTCCCCTCCCTTCCTTCCTCCTTTCCTTTCTTCCTTCCCTTTTTTCCCATTCCTCTTTCTACTGGCTCCTCTTTTAAAACTATTTCCTTTCACCTCTCTCATTGTTTCTGACTCTCTTTTTCACACATTTTGTTCTACTGTTTTCTGCCTTTCATATTATCTATCTATCTATCTATCCATCCTCTATCTCATCTATCTGCTTACCCGCCAACCTACCTGTCATTGAGCTATCTATTCAGCTATCAATCACCTTTCTTTCTTCTTTCTTTCTTTTTGAGACAAGAGTCTCACTTGTCACCCTTGGTAGAGGGCCTTGGTGTCACAGCTCACAGCAACCTCAAACTCTTGAGCTCAAGTGATTCTCTTGTCTCAGCCACCCCCACCCCCGAGTAGCTGGGACTACATGTGCCTGCCACAATGCCCAGCTACTTTTAGAGATGGGGTCTCGCTCTTGTTCAGGTTGGTCTTGAACCCGTGAGCTCAGGCAATCCACCCACCATGGCCTCCCAGAGTGCTAGAATTATAGGCGTGAGCCATAGTACCTGGCCTTCAATCACCTTTCTGTTTCTATTCTTTTCTTCCCCCTGATTCCTATTTTTATAATCCTATAATTCCTATTTTTATAATAGTGCCTTGCAGCACAAATGTACTTGATTCTTTTTAAAATTTTGAATGTTTTCTAGTCTTAATTGTTTTCAATGGCAAAAGTGTACAATTGAAGTTGATTATTTCCATTTTGGCTCCTTTCTCTCACTCTAAGATTCACTTTTATTTTTAGAATTTTCTGTTCCTTACTGACTCATCCTTTATAAACTTCTTTTCTCCTTCCTAAGTACCTTTCTTCCTCTCCCTTTCTGTTTTACTCTCACTTTATTTTGCTCTTTCTTGGTGGATATTTTTATTCTTAAAATGAATTTTTAAATAGATTTAAGGGGTAAAAGTACAGTTTTGTTACATGGATATATCATGTAGTGGTCAAGTCTGGGCTTTTGTGTAACCATAACTTGATTAATACACATAGTACCTATTAGGTAATTTGTTATCCCACACCTCCTACTATCCTTCTGAGTCTCCAATGTGTATCATTCCATTCTCTATGTCCATGTGTACACATTCTTTAGCTCCCACTTGTGAGAACATATGATTTCATTTTACTCTTTCCATCTTTTTTTTGCACAATTTTCTTTATTGTTGCCTCCTTTTATAACTTTTTAAATTTTGTTCTCCTTTTCTCTTGCTTACATTATTTTTTTACAGTGGCATTTCTTATTGATTCTTCCTTGTTAAGCATCTTACTTTTTTCCTCTGTTCTTTCTTTCATTCTCTCTCTCTGTTATTACAATTTTTAGTCTTTCCCCCTCCCTCCTACCCTTCCTTTTCTTTCTTTCTTTCTCTCTCTCAACTTTCTCTTTTCCCCTTCTCTCTTTCTTTTCTTTCTTTTTTTCTTTCATCTCACTCTGTTACCCTAGATTAGAATGCGATGGTGTCAGCCTAGCTAACAGCAACCTCAAACTCTTGGGTTCAAGTGATCCTCCTACTTCAGCCTCCCAAGAACTTGGGGCTACAGGCACACATCATAGCACTTGGCTAATTTTTCTATCTTTAGTAGAGACGGGTTCTCACTCTTGCTTCGGCTGGTCTTGAACTCCTAAGCTCAAGTGACCCTCCTGCCTTGACCTCCCAGAATTACAGGCATGAGCCACCAAGCTGCTGGCCTTTTGATCTTTCTTAATCACTTCTTCCCCTTTTACTTTCTGTGTTTCTCTTAAATTTATTTTATTATTGGCTGCTTGTAAAACTTTTCATTTTCTCCTTCTCGTCTTTTTAAAGTTTTTTTGTAGGCTTTCTTGTTTTCAAACTTTTCTCTTTTTGTTCTCTTTGTTTCTGTCTTTTTCCTTTTCTATCTATTTTTTTTTTAATCTTTTTTGTACACTTCATTCTTACTGGCACTTTCCTGCTTGTGTAATGATTTTTTTTCTATTTCTATTTCCTTTTCCCTTTTCTTTCTCTCTGTCTCTTTCTTCTTACTGTTTCTCCGTCTCATATTTTCCTCCTTTATTTTATTTAGTCAATTTTATACATGTTCTCTATTTCTTTTTCTCCTTCCTACCTTCTTTCCTTATTCTTTTTCTGTCTTTTTCTTGCTGCCTCTCTCTTTTTAATTTCTCCTTTGTTCCTGTCTGCAGGTATGCTCACTTGCCTTCTTTTTTCTTCCCTTGTTCCTTTCTTCCATCCTATCTGATCCTACCCATCTTCCTACTTTTCTTTACTATTTACTGGCCCCTTTAAAAAAATGTTTTTCATTTCTTCTTTCTTTTTCCAACTTTATAGATTTTTTACTGTGTTTTCCTTTTGAAAATCAACTTTTAGTTCCTTTTCCTTTCTTTGTCTTTTCTTTTTATACTCCTCTCCTTTCCTATCTGTCATCCATTCACTTTATTTTACAGTAAAATTTTACCTGACTTTTTCCTTCTAGAGCTTTCTCTTTCCCTGCTGTCCACAGTTGTACTTAATTTTATTAGCTCCTCCTTTTCAAACCTTTCTTTCTTGTCTCTCACATTCTTTTTATTTTACTCTTTTCTATAGACTAATCACTTTAGACTTCTCTTTCTTTACACCCCTCCCTTCTTCTTTTTTCCCTTTATTGACCCTTTTCTGTTTTTTCCCTCAGTCTGCTTCATTCTTTCCTTCATTCTCTACTCTTACTCTGCCCTCCATGCCTGCCTTTCTTTCTTCTTTCCTCTTGCCCCTTTATCTTCCCTTCTTTTATCCCTCCCTTTGCCCTCCTGTGCTTTCCTCCCTTCCCTATTTCCTTCCTTCCATTCTCTCATGTTGTACTAGTTTTTGTTTTTAAACATTTTTCATTTTATCTGTGTCTCTTCTAACTCTCTTTGTATCTGTTTTACATTGATTTATGCCTTTTGAAGTATGATCTTATCTATTTACCTATCCTATCCTATCTCATCTCATTTTACATCTATCATCTGTTTCCCTGATCTATATGTCTACTTGCCTATGTACTCACCTAGCTATTTATTCATATTCATTTTACTATTTGTTTTGTTCTACTGACTCTTTTTAAATCTCCTCCCCATCAACATAATTGTTCTTGATTTTCTTATTGGCTCCTCTCTCTCACACTCACAGTTTCTTTCCTTCTTTTAACTCTGTTCCCTACTGATTCATCCTTTGAAAACTTCTAACCATCCATCCATGGATCTATCTACCTATTTCCCTCCCTACTACCTACCTGTCATCCTTCTATCTATCTATATTATTTTACTCTATTTTAATTGATTCTTTTTAGAATTCTCTTTGGCTGTCTTCCACAGTTGTAGTTAATTTTTTTTACTTACTCCATTTAAACTCCTGTGTCTCACTCTCACCTCACCTCTTTTCTTCTTTATTTTACTATTTTCCTAGCTTTGTCCCTTTAA
The DNA here is from genome assembly GCA_963573935.1 of Arctocebus calabarensis. Lineage (NCBI taxonomy): Eukaryota > Metazoa > Chordata > Mammalia > Primates > Lorisidae > Arctocebus > Arctocebus calabarensis. Next base: position 21,046 of record CAUYON010081064.1, read on the forward strand.
AAAATTTTCTCTTCCTCCTTCTCTTCCTTCCCTTTTTTTCTCCCTCATTTCCTTTCCTTCCTTTCTTCTGCGTTTTACCTCCACTACCTGCTTTTATGTCTCCTTCTTATTCCTTTTACCCTCTAGCATTGTCTTTTTTTTTCTTGTGAATATATATGCCTGCCTTCTTATATCCCCACCTTCCCTTCCTACCTCCTCCCTACTTCTTGCCTTTCATACATCCTCCTCCCTTCTTCCCATTTTTTTTCTTTTTATCCCTCTCTCTCTCTTTCTCTTTCCCTCCTTTACTCTTTTTCCAAAGTGGTTCCTCTTTCAAACTTTTTCTCCTTCACTTTCCTTTTTATACTGTCTTCTCCACTGGCTCTTCCTCTTAAAAATTCTTTCTATTTACCTATCTACCTGTCAACCTCCCTAGCTACCTAGCTATCATCCACCATTTTTATTGTATTTTTGACTGAGATCTCTCTCCCTGCTCTCCATTCCTATCCTTCCTTCTTTCTTCCTTCCCTCTTCCCTTTCTTCCATCCTGCGTGCTCGCATATCCTTTATCTATTCTTGCTCCATTTCTTTCACTATCTTGCTCCCTGTCTTTTTCTTTTCCTATTGTGTATCTGCCTTCTTGTCTTCTTCCCTTGTTCCCTCCTGCTCCCTTTATCTTTCCTTCCTTCATTTGTTTCTTTTTTCCTCTTACCATTTTCTTTCTTTTCTTCACCCATCCATTCAATTCTCTCTCCCTCTTGTCTTCCTATATATTCTTTCTTTCTTCATTTCGTCCTTTTGTACCTCTTTTCTGCCTCACTCCCTCCCTTTCTGTCTGCCTCCTTCCCTCCCCTGTTTCTTCTCTTCTTCCATCTTTCTATTCTTCTTTTACTTTCTTTTTATTGACTCCTCTTTTTAAACTTTTCTTTCCTCCTTCTTTCTTTTTTTCCCTAACTGTAATTATAACTGTCTTTTTTTGTACATTCTTTTTTATCTCCCTCTTTTTTCATTGTTGAGGACAGAGGGTACAAAGAACCAGGTTATACTGACTGCATGTGTTAGGTAAAGTCCCTCTTACTGTACATTCCTTTTTACTGTCTTTTATGTCCAACTAATCTTTGGTCTACCTGCCTAGTTATCTATTCAGCTATCAATATCCCACATTTCCATCTTTATTTTACTATTTTTTTTCTGACTCCTACTTTTAAAATCTGTTCCCATTACATAATTGTACTTGATTTCCTTACTGGCTCCTCTCTCTTATTCTCACATTCTCTTTCTTTAATTAACCCTGTTCTCCATTGACTTGTCCTTTATAAACATTTTTCTTTTTTCTATCTTCCTTCTATCCTTATTTCTCTCCTCCTTCTACTATTTTTATACTATTTTTAAACATTAAAGAAAACTTTAATGTTTTCTTTTTTCATTCTCTTTTATTTCCTTTCTATTTTTTGGTCTTGTTTAACTATTGGCTTCTCTTTTTGACATCATTATCAATGTGTATATATCTTATCTATCTATCCACTTACCTACCACCTAGTTTTCATACACCTCACTTTCAGTTGTCATACTTCTGCCTGTATTTTAGTTAAAAAAAATAAAGATAGGATCTTACTATGTTTCCCAGGCTGGTCTTGAATAGCTGGGCTCAAGCTATCCTTCTGCCTCAGCCTCCTCAGCAGGCAGAGACTACTCTTTCTCTCTAGCTTTCTTCATCTTTTCTTTGTGTCCTCGCATGCTTGCCTTTCATCTCTGCTTTCCCTCCCTTCTTTTTTCTTTATCATATTATCTTTCTCTCAATTTTTTTGCTTCACTTCCTCTCCTTTTATCTTTTTAATATTGTCTTTTCTACTGGTCTCTACTTTTAAAGTCCATTCTACCTGTCTATCTACTAGCCTATGTAACTACCTCCTACTGTCATTGTCTCCTATCTTTATTTTATTGTATTTTTAACTGATTTCTTCTATCTAGACCTCTTTTTCTCCCTGCCTTCCAATATATACTTAATTTTCTTACTAGCTCCATCTTTTAAAACTCCTCTCACATTCTCTTTTTATTTTGCCCCCTTTCCTACCAACTCATCCCTTCTAGGGTCTTTTTTTCTACCTCCTTCCTTCTTGCTTGCTTTTTAGATTTTTTTTTTTTGATGGCTTGTCTTAAACACTTTTTCTTTCCTTCTTCCTCACTTCTTCAACTCTTTGATTCCTTTTCTTTCCTTTTGCACTGCTTTTTTCCTGGCTTGTATTTTTAATGTTTTTTTGTTCTACTTATCTATGTATCTATCATTCATCTTTATTTTACTATATTTGTTAACTGACTTCTTTTTATGTTTTTCTCTGCTATCTATGGATTATACTTAATTTTCTCATTAGCTTCTCCTTTTCAACATCTTTTCACTGTCTCTCATGCTCACATCCTCTTTAGTTTACTATTTTCCTAGAGACTCTTCCCTTATAGACCTCTTTCCTATTCTCTCCCTTCCCTTATCTCCTCTTTCCCTTTATTACTTCTCACTCCGCTTCTTTGTTTTCTTCCCTCTCCATCTCTTTTCTTTCCATGCCTGCCAACTTTGCTTCCTTTTTTCCTTCCTTCCCCTTTATTATATCCTAACTTTCCTGCTTTCTTTCTTTTTTCCTTCTTATTGTTCTTTCCTTTCTCCATCTCCACCCTTGTTCCTCCATCTCTCTATCTGTCCTTCCTTTCATTCTTCTTTCAGTCTTTTCAATGGCTCCTCTTTTAAAACTTTTTTCTTTCATTCCTTCTTTCTATCTCTTGTTCTATTTAGATATTCTTTTTTTACCAGCATCTGGCATCTAACTTTTACATGCTATCTTTTTATCTACTTTTCTATCATGTATTAATCTACCCACCCACCTTCCTGCTAATGACCTATCTTTCTGTTTGTATTTGGTTGTCATTTTACTTTTCTCTGACTCCTACTTTTAAAATCTTTCCCCCACAAACAGGTGTACATGATTTTCTTCCTGGCTCCTCCCTCTCACTCTCACATTCCCTCTCCTTCTTTAACTATTTCTCTACTGATTCATTCTTTATAAACTTACTTACTTTCTTATTTCCCCCTCCCTCCCTCCTTCCTTCCTTCTTTTCTTCCCTGTCTTCCTCCCTATTTGTTTTATACTGGCTACCTTAAAAACTTTATTTTTTCCTTCCCTTTCACTTTCTTTCTATTTTTGTCCTGTCTTTACCACTGGGTTCTCTTTTAAATCAGTTCTATCTCTGTAACTGCATATATATCAATTGATGCATATATGTACATATATAAGCATATATCAATTGATATATATGCATATATACATGTATACATATATACATGTGTATACATATATGCATCAATTGATATATATGCAGTTACAGAGATAGAACTGATTTGACAGAACTCAGTTGATGTATGTAATATATATTGAAATGAGGGAAGGAACAATAAAGGGAGTTCTATGGAGTGTATATATTACATACATCAATTGAGTTCTATCAAATCAGTTCTATCTCGGTAACTGCATATATATGTGCATACACACACACACAAAATCAATTGATCTTAAAGTATTTTTAGTCTGATTTCTTTATGGACCTCTTCCCTCCCACATTCTTCTCTCACTCTCCCATTCTCTCTTTCCCTTTCTTACTCCTCCATCCTCCTTTCCCTGTTTATGCAATTCTTTTTTTGCCTGACTTATCTTTTATAATTTTTCTCCATTCCTCCCGCTCTCATTGCCTTCTTCTGTTCTTTTTATACTTTTACTGTCTCTTCCTTTGAAACTTTTTCTATCAGTCTTTCATTCTATCTTTATAATACTGTCTTTGTTAATGACTTCTTATAAATTCCCATTTAACTACATATCACCTACCTACCTACATACATCCACATACCTATCAATCATCTTTATTTTACTGAATTTTAAAAATCTCACTCATTCCTCTTCTCCCTCATTTCTCCTTTTTCTCTCTTTTTCCCTCTTGTTTCATTCTCTCTCTTCCTCTTTCCCAATTAATTGTATGTGAGTCTCTACTTTTAAACTTGTTTCCTAACTCCCTACTTGGGTCTCTTTGGTTGTCTGCTTGTACACCTCCTTCCTTTCCTTCCTTGTTACCTGTCACCCTACCTGACCCCACATTCTTCCTTCTTGCTTTTCCTCCTCCTGTAGGAACTGGGACAATTCCTCTGGGCTTACAGAGACAAAGTAGCAGTTAATCTAGACAGCAGGCTTGCAGAAACAAAGTAGTGGGGTTTTTGAAACACAGAAGCAGTTGCTGAACGTTAACTGGGCAGACTTTGGACGTTAGAAATTGATCAGCTGTGGAACTCCAGTGTGAGGGTTGAGCTCGGGAGGAGGGAGCACGTGCTGGCCACTGTCAATAAATAGCAGCTGCAGAGGTTGCTTGGGGCCTTTCCCTGACACGTGTCAGGGGACCCACCTCCTGCAAGCTTCAAGCTTAGAATCCAAGGTCTGGCCTGCTTTCTTGGTGACAGCATTGACATCCTCCCTCCTTTCTTCCCTTCTTCCTATACTTAAAAGAAAACCTATTCTTTTATTCTCTGTCTTCTGTACTCTTTATTTCATTTTTACTACTTTGTAAATGGCTTCTTTTAAAGTCCTATCTATCACATATTTTATTTTAGTCTATTTTTAAACTGACTTCTACTTTTAAAATATTCCCTCCCTAGTCTCTACAATATAGTTGATTTTTTTACTTGCTTTTTTCCTTATCACACTCCAGTTTTCACCTTTTAATTTCCCTCTGTTTCCTCTGTTTCTATTTTCTCTATTACAGATTAGTCTGTTTTAAACTTCATTTATTTTGTTCTTTTATTCTTTCTGTATGTCTCTTTCTTGATCCCTTTCTTTTTTCAAGTTTAAAAACTATTTTTACTTAGAAATAATTATAGATTCACTAGAACATTCAAAGAAATTTATAGGGAGGTCCCACACTCAAGTAAACTAGCCTTTCCATGGTTAACAGCTTGCATATCTGTGGTATAATATCAGAATTCTTTGTTTCTTTCTCATCCACATGCCTGATATCCTTCCTTCTTCCCTCATCCCCCTCCTTCTTCCCTTTCTCCCTCAACCTGTCTTCCTCTCTTCCTTTCTTCATGCCATCTTTCATTCTTTTATTCTCTTTTTAGTAACTCCTCTTTTCAACCTTGTTTCTCTCTCTCTCCCCCCTTATCTGCAGTTTTTACAGATGTCTATACTGCACTGGCTTCTGCCTTTTAATACCCTTCATTCATCCTTCCTTCCTTTCATCAATCATACATACCTACCTTACTATGTACCTACATACCTAGCAGTCGAATTGTCTAGCTATCAATCATCTATTCATCTCATCTCTCTCTCTCTCTCTGTATTTTTGTATATGTAGGTAGGTAGATATATTTTTCTGTTTTCAATTTTTTTCTATGCTTATGTTAACTTTCTTTTTGCTGACTTCTACTTTTTAAATCTATCCCACATCTACTTTTCTCTCTAGTTTCTCTTTCTCACACCTCCATCCTCCTTTATTCCCTCCCTCTCTCCTTCCCCCAACCTCTTTCTCTTCTCCTTTCCCTCTTCCTTCTCCTCCTCCCTCCCCACTCCCTCTTGTTTACTCTTCCATTCCTCCTTTTTTACTCACTTATTTGGGGTTCCTTTTAAACTTCACTTTTTTATGTAGGCAAGTCTCCTTTTTAACTTCACCCACCCTGCCCTCCTCACAATTGATTTCTTACTTGCTGCTCTTTTTTCAATTCCCTTTTATTTTTTATTTTTCTTTCTATCCCTCCTTTCTTCCTTCTCTTCCTTTCTTCCCTTTCTCAATTACTCTTTTCTTTTACTTTCTTTCTTTCTCTGTACTTTGCCTACATGACTGCCTGCCTCACTTTCTTCCTCCCTTTCCCCCTTCAATCTTCCTTCTTTTATTCCTTTTTACAGGCTTTTTTTCAAAAAAAATGTTTTCTTTAATTTTATTTTTCTTTCTAAGTCTTTCTCTATTTCTTATTTTTTTGGTCCTGTCTTTGTACTGGCTCTTCCCTTTAAAACTCACCTTACTTGCCTATTTTCTCTGTCTCCTCTATCTCTTTCCAAACTCCTTGTCTCTGTTCCATGGTTTCTTTATTTCCTGTACTACTTTTCTTAGTGGCTCTTCATTTTAAAAGTCTGTTCATATTTTTTGTCTATCTCTTAATGTTGTTATCTTCTTTTTAAGCTCCTTTTCCTTTTTGTACTATTCTTACTGAGTTCTCCTTTTAAACTTCCAATTTTTTTTTTGCTTTCTCTCACATTCTATTTCCTCTCTCTTTTGATTTCATTCTATTTTCTGTTTTTCCTTTGGTTTTAGTTCTATATTTTCTTGTATTGCCTTTCTTACTGTCTCCTTTTTCATTATTTCCCTTTTCTCCCATTTTCCCTTTCCTCATGTGTCCCCCTTTTCCAGTCTATCTTCATTTTACTGCCTTTTTTGTTGTTTTTCCTTTTTTATAGTCCAGTCTATCTACTTAACTATTTTCTTTGACTTCCTTTTTGTATTTTGGGTTAATACTATTCAGTCGTAAAAACAGACTTATTTCTTAATGACTTCTTGTTTTTAATTTCTATCACCTCCCAGTTTGGCTTCTCTTCAAATTCCTCTCCTCTCTTTCTCTCATGTTCTTTTTCTTTATTTTACTTTTTTTCTATTGACTTACTATTTTTAAACTTTTCTTTTCTATCTCTCTCTCCTTCTGCCTCTTCTGTTTCCCTCCTTTTTTTTTGTTCACATATATTTTTTCTGTGTGTCTTTTTCCAGCTCACTTTCTTTAACTGTGTCATCTTTCTCCTTTGTCTGCCTTTTCACCCCATTTTTTTTGTCTATTTTTTTTTGTCTTTGTCCTCTCCCCACTGTCTCATCCAGAGTGTGTGTTTGCATTTGCCTACTGGTTTTGTCTGTTCCACTTTCTTATTTACTTTCTCTTATTCCATTCTTTCTTTTTATATCATCTTTTCTTTTTTTCTTTTTTCTTTCTTTTGCAGTTTTTGGCCAGGGCTGGGTTTGAACCCACCAATTCCGGCATATGAGGCTGGCACCCTACTCCTTTGAACCACAGGTACTGCCCTATATCATCTTTTCTTACTATCTCCTCCTTATCAACACTTTCTTTTTCACTTTTTCTCCATATTTTGTTTTGTATTTAAAATTTTCTTATATCTCTTCAAAAAGGTTTATTCTTTCTTTCACTAGCTTTCTCTCTCTCTCCACATATATTATATAACATACATGTTATATAATATATATTTTATATAATTATATAGAATATATAATTCATTATTTCCCTTTTCTCCCATTCTCCTTTTCCTCATGTGTCCCTTTTTTTCAGTCTATCTTAATTTTACTGTCTTTTTTGTTGTTTTTCCTTTTTTATAGTCCAGTCTATAATTATATAATTATATATATTCTATATGAAATCATATAGATATGATGCATATATGATATCACATATAATAAATTATCATAATATGTATGATGTCATATATGTATCACATATATGTATTTTAAATTTAGTCTTTTCTTATTGAGGCCTAATTTTAGAATTTTTCTATATTTCTATTTCTTTATCTCCTTTTTTCAGTCTTTGTATTTTTTCTCTTCCTAGTTCCTTTTGTTAAACTTTTCTTTTTCTTTCTTTCCTACTTTCTATCATCTTATAATTTTTTCCTAACTGACTCCTCCTTTTGAACTTCTCTCCTTGCTTATTTTCTCTTTCCCATCCTATATATATATCCATCTCTTTTGCTGTCTGTCTTTTGTATCTGTTATTTTGTGTATATTCTGTCTCCTCTCACTGGCTCCTTTTTAAAACTGCACTATAGGCAATCTTGTCTACTGAGCTACTTTAGAAGACCAATTAATCTATTATTATGTATATTATACACACACATATATACACACTGTGTGTGTTGTGTGTTTACATGCATTGCAACTCGAACAGGAAATGAGAAGTGTTTTGGATAGTGCACTGGGAGCATGAGCTCCTATGACTTACCTTTTTCAAGGGCCTTGTGCTGTCACTGTATAAGCAGAGGGAAGTTTATAAAGACACTAATATTTAATGTATAAATATGCGTCTCTACTTAGCTACTTTGTCTTTTATTACTGTCTCACCTTCTGTTTCATTTTGTCCTTTGTTTTCAAACATATCTTCCTCTAGTTCTTCTGGGTTAAAGTCATTTTGCATTTTGTGTATATGATAAGCAATTTTTTTCTCTAGAAATACTTGTTTCTAAAAATATTAAAAACATGGTTAATATATAGGTTTAATATTAATTTGCCACTGGAACAGAAAAATAGATGGTATAATGTGATGGTATAATTGAAGTGAACCCCCTTTCAAATGTGATAGTATAATTGAAGTGAACCCTTATTCCCATCTTGAGATTTCTAAAGTCATAATGACCGCAAAGCAGAGAATGGTAGTCAGGGGTAAGTTCACTTTTGTAGTACATAATTTGAGACAGGATCTCACTCTGCTGCCCAGTCTAGAGTTCTGTGGTGTCAGCCTAGCTCACAGCAACCTCAAACTCTCAAACTCCTGGGTTCAAGAGATCTTCCTGCCTCAGCCTCCCAAGTAGCTAGATCTACAGGTGCCTACCACCACGCCCAGCTAATTTTTCTATTTTTTGTGGAGATGAGGTTTTCCTCTTTCTCAGGCTGGTCTCAAACTCCTGAGCTCAAGGGATCCTCCCACATCAGCTTCCCAGAGTGCTAGGATTATAGGCATGAGCCACCCACCAGGCCCTGCCAAGAAGAATGTATTTTAATGACAAGATCCAATTGATCTCATTTCTTACTTTCCTGAGGCTGGTCTCATTTCAAACCAGCCCTTGAAGTACATGTTTAGGCCGGACTGGGTCTTTCCATAAATAGCTATCCCCATGAGCTTAGGCCACTTTTGATAATTCACATCTTAAATTATCAAAACTGGCAAAAGTTTTCTCAAACAGCCCAAGTCATTGGTAAAAGCTCACTCTACCTTCCGGTCACTTTCTTCTCGGACTTTTCGACGTTGTTCTTCAACCTTTGCTTCTCTTTTTACTTCTTCTCCAATCTTTGTCAGAAGTGATAGTTCTTTTGATTTCCATTCCTAGGGAGCACAATGTTACAGTAGCCAGTATGGATTCTCTTTCATAATTTTTTTTTTTTTTTTTTTTAGTATTTTGCCTATCTACCACCAATAAGCAAATTGAGCTAAATAAATGACCTAATAGAAATTGGGTCAACCTAATCAAAATCTTGCACTGTCTTGAGAATGGGCTTTCTTACTATCTTTTATTGGGAATGTTTTGGTGGATGTGATGGAATGGTGATAGAAAATATTTTGCTATTAAACACTTCAAGCATAAGCTTGACTCCAAGGATGGGTATAAAAGCATGCTAAGCTGACAGAGGATTTCTCTTCCGGACTCAGTGGGTATATTGTACGTAATCTGTTGCTCTTACATGTATTTTGACAGAGGAACCAAACCAGTAATAGCCTTGTCTGAATTTGGGTGACTGAGAATGCAGGCATGATGATATTCCACTATAGCTAAATTCTAAAACTTTAAGGAGCAGATGAGGTATGATTAACATAATGGATATAGAATTTATGGTTATCAATATCACTACTTTATTATTATTATTATTTTGAGACAGAGTCTCAAGCTGTCACCTTAGGTAGAGTGTGGCATCATAGCTCACAGCAACCTCAAACTCTTTGGGCTTAAGTGATTCTCCTGCCTCAGCCTCCCAAGTAGCTGGGACTACAGGCACCTGCCACAATGCCCGGCTATAATTTGGTTGCAGTTGTCATTGTGGTTTAGCAGGCCTGGGCTGGATTTGAACTCACCACCCTTGGTGTATGTGGCCAGTGCCCTGATGACTGAGCTACGGGAACTGCCCTATCTCACTACTTTAAACAAAAGCTTATGTTTTATAATAGTGATAAAAGATTAGTAGAGATTGATTTATATTTTTAGACCTGAATGGCAAAACTACTAAAAAACATTTAGAAATAAAAACAGCCAGACACAATTGGTCTTTTATTAACATCTAGCATTCTTTACCTCTTCAATTTGTCTACGGAGATTAAGTTTTCTTCTTATGTGGTCCCGATGTCGTCTTTCTTCGGCTCTCATCCGGAGTACGCTCCGTCTTTCTGTTGTGCGTTCAATCTTGTCCATTTCTTTATTAATCATATCCATACATCTAAGTAAAAGTGAGAGTATAAGTGATGGTAAGCTAGGTGCTACCTTTACCATGACATCTTTTTTGACATTCCCAAACCACCTGCTTGGTTGTTTTTTTATTTCTTGAACTACAGGCAATTTAGTTATTCAGGGACCTTTAAACTAGCCTGACCCACCAACTCACCATGCTGTACTCATTTTACTAATCTCTTGTATACAATTCTATGCTATGGAGGCTGGGACAATGGCAAAATGCAGAACAAAGTGATCCAAAGCATTTTATTCAGAAGTGATTCATAATGCAGTGGTTTGGGGAACATAAGTTTCTAAAGATGGCTCTAATCAATGGAAGAACTGACTTCAAAAAAACTAATAGGTTTGAATTTCCTTTGTAAAATAAGTGGGCAGTAGCCTTCCTGGAATTCCTAAGTCCCTGAATGTGTGAGATGAATCCGTGTAATATGAGTCAGGTGTTGGAGAACTGGCCTTCATCCCTGATAAAAGGGAGAACTAAAACTCATCCCTTTACCTCCTGAGGCATGGGCTTGGCCTCTGCATGGTAACATTGGATATATGTGGGTAATAACTGAATGACCATATACAGTTGATCGAAGAATGACGCATGTTTACATTAGCATCAGACAGACTTGTAGCAACTCTCCTGTTCTTACCTTGCACTAATTAAACTTAAGTTTGAAACATGTGCTGAAGACACCTTCTCCTTCAACCATCGTGGACTTGGGTTCCCAAGAACAAGAGTTTGTGCTTTGCATTTCTTCTTCAAATACCAGTTTGGCTTACCTCTTGGGCTCCTAGGGCCTGCAGTTTCTCAGGTAGAAACTCTCCTCCCTAGCCTTGGCACCAACCTTCCCAATCCCTGTACCTCTTGATCTACCTTTCTCCCTCTTCATGTTGAAGATTATAGGGAGGTTAAATAGTGCCTAGTTGTTTTGATCATCCTGTTTTCAATTCTTTCTGGTATTTTTTCAACTTTCTGGGATTCACAATGTGTCTGTGAAATGTGTATTAACTTTGATCGTACCTGTGTTTTAGTAACATTTCTTGGTCGGGAGTCGTCTGTGTATCTTTTTGTAATAACCATTCTTGGAACTGAGAGACATTGTAAGTTTCACAGGATTTCTTGTTTTGACACAATTTCTTTACTTGCCGTTCGATCATTTTCTGGAAGAAAAAAGATTTAACATTTTTATATTTGCCATAAATAAACTTGTCTTTTGATATGTCTTCTTATGTTTCAGGCTTAGTAAACATCCTGAACTCAGCAAATGGTTAATTCAGTTAGCCTGCATTTAAGTCTAGTGTAGCTCCATTCCAGACAAGTGAAAGATTGTCTCTATAAATGAAAAGCAAATATCTCATTTTATCTTTTATTGATCTCTTATAGAAATTGGATTTGATTTGTTGTTAATACTTCTAGGTTAGAATATTGGAAGAAAATAGTCAGTATAGGACCAATCCTTACATAAAAGTTGTCTTATTGGCCAAAACTAAAACAAATTTGAGTATTTAACTTACTTGTTCTTTTATATAATTTCTTTCAAAGTCTAATTTTAAACTGGTCAGATAATGCCTGTACTTATTGAGTTCCTTCAAGGTGCATACAACCTGCAAAAACAAAAACAAAAAATATATAAATACAAAGTTGTAATAATCATAACACTTTACAGAGAAGAGAGTAAAAAGAACATTCATTTTAGTAGGAATTTGGGATCAAGTCTAATAATGCATTTGTGTGATAGTTTTGAAGGCAATATTTCTACACAATTGTATCCAAATCTTATTTCATTAACCTGGCTTACATAATAATCAGGAATTTACCATTCCCAAATAGTTTGTTATTAAAACATCAATGTAGTAATGATGTTTAACTCCCCAAAGTGTTTATTCTATCAAGTTGTATTTTGCTAGTTTCCCACTTTGTCTCTGGTTTACCCAAAGGGTATGGGAAGTATTCTTTGACAAGTATAAAGTATTATTTTGAGACCAAGGGGTATAGATCTACAATGTATTTGGGAGAAAATAACTGCAGTGTGTGTTTGTGTGTGTATGTGTCTTTATATACTCAAATTATTTGGTAATTATCTTTTGTTGTTATAAAAGAAAAAAGGACAAACAGGAACAAATAATTTTATTTATAAAAAACTGCTGCCTGATTTTCCTTGCCCCAAATGCTGGTAATTCATTGAGTTTTTTTTTTTTTTATTAAGTACTCTCTATTGCTCAATTAAACGTTGGCACAGACTTTCAGTTAAGTACAGAAGCAAGCATCTATCAAATGCCTTGGGGTTTTCTGGTTAACAGGAAGTAGGCTTCAACGCACTTTATTATTGCTGGTGATGTAACCACCCTTCTTTAATCTCCTCAGGATATCTTTTCGGTTATAGTACGCTTTTAAATGTGGGTCATGTAGACTTTTATAGCTGGTTTCCAAAAGTCGACAGTAAGGATCACGCAAGTTAAAATCGTACGATGGTTGATAAAGCTGCAAACATATTCAAAAGTATTACAAATATAAAATGAATAAAGTCACACTTTTAAACATCAATTTGTTGAAATGATTAGGATGTTCATTGAAAATAAAGCATGCATGGGGTTTCTCTTTTAATGATGGTTACACAACTCTGAGAATATACTAAAAACTATTAAGTTGTGTACCCTAAATGTCTCAAGAAAAGAAAAGGAAAAAAAAGAAGAGAAAAAAGAAAGCATGCAAGCAGAATATGAGGTGAGAGAATGCAGAGAATGGACTGATTTGGGTAAACGTAATTGCCTTTCTCTTGCTCTGTGCTCCCACACCTGCCTTAAGGCTGGAGGTGGGCTGTGGAATCCTGATATGTGAACCTTGTGTTCCATCTGCCTGTAGACTCAACTTCAGCCCAATTCCTGAACATAGAGGGTGAAATTAACTGTTGGGAAGGAGAGCAGGTGAGCACATGGCAGGATTTAGGCGCCAGATGGACAAAGGCACAGAGGTAAGAACCAGCGTGGCATGTGGGTGCAAGCAGAAAAGAACCCAACCTGTGGGTTGAAGCCTCTGGGTTGGAGATAAGGCTAGAGGGGGTGGGCTGAGGGACACCATGTGGCCTATCACTAAAGTGAGGTTCAGGAACTTAAGCACTTTAACTCACTAACTCCACTTGGTATGCAAAGCAAATCATAGCAAAGTGTTTTCAAGTTTAAGAGAAACTTAAAAGGGTAAAGAAAATCATTTACGCACTATTAACTTAGTTTACCTTTTCACACATATTTGTAGTATAAAATACACTATTACTTCCTGGGATAACAGGCAGTTTGACCCCAAGAGGCAGATCCAATAGGTGAGATACCCCGACCTCTGGAGTGGAGTTCTTCTTTGAGCTCTGTCAGACACAATTGGAAAGTTTGTCCAGGAGCTATTTATTTAGTTAGACCAATCTACTCCCACTTCAATGGGCAAATACCTCCAAATAAATCAAAGAATCACACACTCAGGGTTGAAGGAACCTGCTTGGATGGCGGACAACCTGGAAGACTTCCTCACTTCCCTGGGTATACAGCTACCAGGTATGGGCCCCGCCCAAGGCCAGCCCGCCCAGTGAAGGCCAATGGAAGCCCCAGCCACTCGCTGCCCGCAGCCGAGATCCGCCCCGTTCTCTCCCCCTCGCCCGATCCGCCCCGTTCTCTTCCCCTCGCCGAGATCCGGCCCCACCCCATCAGTCTGTCCGCCCTCTCGAGACCCGGCTGTGGGACTCGAAGGAGAAAGAGGAAGGACCAGCTGCCACTCACGGTGTCTGCGGCACATTGCTCCTTGTCTGTATTTAGGCTGCTGGAGGCCGCCTTGGCGGCGGCCGCTTCAGCAGTCTTATAGCAGTTACTGAGGTACAGATCCATCGCTACCCGTCAGCCCCCAGTGGGCTGGGGGCTGGGGGTAGCGCACAGATCACGTTTCACTTCCGCTCGCTCAGATCCGTCCGTCGCGCTCGGAGTCCTGAACAGGACTGAGCGCTCGAGCCTTGGTTGCTAGGGTAATGCGTCCTCCAGGCCACGCCTCTCACAATGCAGCATTCTGAACACGACCTCAGTGGGCGACCTCAGTGGGTGTCGTCCCAAATAGCGTCACTCTCGGGGGTCAGGGTGGGCTGCGGGTGGGGCGGGGGGGCAGGGAAGAGGTGACCACAGTGCCTCGCCGGAAGCGCATGCGCAGAAGGCTTCAGCACCTCACAGTTGGAAAAGTGGTACAAGAGTCCCTGGGTCACTATGAAAGTTTTGAGACACATTGTGTAAAGAATCATAAATGGAAATAAATGGTAAAATATTAATACCAATAGATTGTGGCAGATTATGTGTTTTGTAATTCCTAGAACAACCATTAAGAAAACTATGCAAGGTAATATATTCAAAACGTTATACATAAATCAAGATGGATGTCTAAGAATGTTCGTGTATCCTACATGAAGGCAAGAAAACAGAAACAGATGAATGAGAAACAGGTGAATGAAACAGAAAACAATTAATAAAATGGTATACTTAAGCCCTAACATATCATTAATTACTTTAAATGTAAACAGTCTAATCCCAGTGATTAAAATATAAAGATTGGCAGAATCAAGTAAAAACACTATCCAACTATATTCTGTCTACAAGAAATACATTTTAAGTACACTGACATAAGTAGGTTGAAAATAAAAGGACAGAAAAAGATATTCAAAGCAAATTTGAAAAAGCAAGGATAGCCATATTAATATCAGATAGACTTTAATTGCTAGAGATAAAGAGGAACATTATACAATGAAGAAAGCATCAATCCATCAGGAAAACATGTTTCTAAATGTACATGCACCAAATAACAGAACCTCAAAATACATAATACACAAGAAAATGGAGATGAAAGGAAAAATAGACAAATCCACAATTATGGTATGGGACTTACTAAATGCCTATCAACAGGAGATTGGACAAATAAATTTTATGTTGTACTCATGCTTATACAGCAGTTAAAGTTGAAAAACTTGGAGTCACATCTATTAATAACATGTCCTTCAAAAACAATGTTGAGCAAAACCCAGCAAGTTGCAAAATTATATAATTTACTTGAATAATGTTTATGAGTAATCATTTATGTAGTAGTATGATATCTAGCATAAAAAAAGGAAAACTGACTTAGGATAGTAGTATTCCTAGGGAGAAAGGGCAAATGAAATCATAAAGGGGTATTAAGGAGACTTTGACTTCATCTTTCTTATTTTATTTCTTCAAATCAAGACTGGTTCTTCTTTTATGCCACTTCTAGAACAATTCAGTCTTAAAGCAATAGGCAGAGCAGAGCAAGGTAGGTTTCCATGCAGAGGGTCAGCTCTGGGGTGCTCGACTGATGTAAGGCAGGGAACCACAGATGAAGGCAGCCTGAAGTGGAGTCATAACCTGAGAAGAGTGAAAAGGTTGTTTCCTGTGGAAGATGGTTTGGTGTAAAGAATCAGAGCCAAGGAGGAGAGAGGAAGGCATCCATATTTATTGGCAGCCCAGTGTGGGGTATCAGAATCCAAGCAGGTCAGTAAGGGTGTTTACATGGAAAGATTGTCTAGTAGAGGATTCAGAGCGTGAGTAGGGTGAGGGAGTTACCAGTGTATGGGACAGCATGGGATATCAGAACTTGTGTTAGTTTTCTAGGGCTGAGAAAACAAAGTATCACAAAGTGGGTGGCGTTCAACAACAGAAATTATAGTCTTTGAGGGTAGATGCCTGAAATCAAACAGTTTTTAGGGCCCTGCTCTCTCTCTCTGAATCCTATAGGGGAGTCCTTTATTGCCTTCTAGTTCCTAGGGGATTGCTTACAATTTTTGGTCTTCCTTGGCTTGCAACTGCATAATAGAATCCTCCCTGTGTGTCTTGGTCTTCACATACTTGTCTTTTTAAGTCTTGGATTAGGGGCTCATCTTACTCCAGTATGACCTCATTTTAAGTTAACTAATTATATCTGCAATGACCTTAACTTTAAATAGGATCACATTCTGAGATACTCGGGTTGAGGAATTCAACGTATTCTTTTTGGGGAGGACACAATTCCACACATAACAGTCTGTTCTTTATCCCCTCTCCAATTAATGTCCTTTCCACCTGCAAAATACATTGACCCTATTCCAACATCCACAAACATTTTAACTGATGATTGATTGGCTCCGTAAGTCACACTGGTAATCTCTTTATACAAGGCTGTCTAGCCACACTTTTGATGTTCGCTCTAGACTGTAGCTTTTCAATATTTTTGTAGTATGATTAAGCTATGAATACTCCAAATCTTCAGGTTCTGATTCCTTTTTGCTTAATAATAATTTATCTTTTTCCTCTGTCATCTTACTATAAGAAGCAAAGAGAAACCAGTTTGCATATTCCACTTTGCTTGGAGATTACCTTAGCTAAATATCCAGGGTCATCTCTTACAAGTTGTACTTTCTTCCTAACAATAGAAGATAATTCAGCCAAATTTGATGACACTTTATTACAAGTATCACCTTCCTTTCAGTGCCTGCTAAACTTGTTTATCATTTCCACCAGGCACTTCACCAAAACCACTGTTAACATTCCTATTTCAAATAATATTCTCTTCAAGGCAATCTAGTCTTCTCTCATAAACCTCAAAATCATTCCAGCCTTTACTCATTACCTAATTCCAATTCCACTTTCACATTTTTTTTTTTCTTGCATTATTTTGCCGGGGCCCGGTTTGAACCCACCACCTCCAGTATATGGGGCTGGCACCCTACTTCTTGAACCACAGGCACTGCCCCACTTTCACATTTTTTTTAGACATTTGTGCCCCATGTTCTAAGAACAAAATCTGTATTTAGTTGACTAGAACTGCCTTAACAAAGCACCAGAAACTGGGTGGCTCAAAACAACAGAAATGTATCGTCTCATAGTTCTGGAGGTCAGAAGTCCAAAGTCAGCGTGCCAACAGGACCATGCTTCCTCTGAAATCTGTAGGGGAGTCTTCCCTTGCCTTTTTCTGGCTTCTGGTGGTTTGATAGCAATCTTTGGTGTTCATGGCTTTCAAATGCATAACTCCCATCTCTGCCTTCATTATCACATGAAATTCTCCCCTTGTCTCAGTCTTCCTGTGGCAGTCTTCTTATAAAGACACTAGGCATAATGGGTCTTAATCTTAACTAATTACATCTGCAAACTTATGAGTTACTGGGGGGCAAGCCTTCAACACATCTTTTTTGGGGGAACAAAATTCAACCTATAGCAGACTCTAAACAAGGTGAGAAGAGTCTTTTTGTGTGAGGGCAGTCCAGCATGGGGAATCAATCATATTTGGAGCAGGGTGAGGAGGTTATCCACACATTTGGGTGATGTAGTACAAAGTGTGGGATCCTGGGCAGTGTGAGCAAGGCATCTATGTAAGGAAAAGCCTGGTGAGGAAGTCTGAGCCCAAGTAGAATAAAGAGCATGTATGAGAGGTGGGTTTCTGAGCCTGAACAAATTGAGTAAAGCCAGTGCTGTACATATGGGTGGGAGTGGGGATCTGCTATAAATTGTCAGAGCCTGAGTGAGGTGAGGAAGGCATCCACACAGGAGGGATAACCTAGCTTGGGGTGCTGAAGGGGAAGGAGAAGAGGGTGACTGTATGTGGACAGCCTGGCATGGCTTTTCAGAACCATAATAGGTCATTGTTGAGATAATTGACAGAATTTATATGAGGTCTGAAAACGTTGGTGGTTGCACCGTGATTATGTAGGAAAATATCTTAGCTCCTATTAAATACTGAAGTGTCTGGGGACTATGGGCATGAAACTGACAACCAAAAAAACCAAAAAGATTTGGAATTGTACATGCAACTTTTCTGTAAGTTTCAAAATAGAAAATAATGAAAACCTCTGGAGCAAACATGGCAAAATGTTATAATTCTAGAGGCCTGCTAGTATGTTCATATATGCTTATTATATTTCCTCTAGTTTTCTATGTGATTGTAACATTTTACATGTTTATTTCTTTTACAGACACGTTCTCACTCTGTCACCCAGGCTAGAGTGCAGTGGCACAATCATAGCTCACTGCAACCTCAAACTCCTGGTCCCAAGTGATCCTTTTGCCTAGACCTTCAAAGCACAGGGATTACAGACATGAGCCACCGTGCCCAGCATGATTGTAACATTTCAAAATAAAAATATATTAAAATTAACGGTAATGCTCGCCGGGCGTAGTGGTGGGCACCTGTATGTGGTCCCAGTTACTTGTGAGGCTGAGGCAAGAGAATCACTTAAGCCCAAGAGTTTGAAGTTGCTGTGAGCTGTGATGCCATGGGACCCTACGTAGGGTGATGGTTTGAGAACTGTCTCAAAAAAAATTAAATGTAATGCAATGCTTAAAAAGAGAAAGCATATGACTCATGAATTTATTGTCCCCAAACACTATCAACACTGGGTATATGTTTTTATGCTGAAAAAGATAATTATTAAAGTAAACTGAATTTTATGGTATAAGATTTTGAAAGTTAGGGTGATTTTTCTGAAGTTAAAATCAGATAAAGCAGTTTTCTTTTTTCACCTTCAGAGGAAATGTTGAAATCGCTCAAGTTTAGTGCGTTCTGACTTAAGGTGCCTGTTCACTTGTGAGTCATGGCTGCAATCAATCACTAGAGGGCGCACTTCTCTCAAAGACCGCACAAAGTTTTGAAAATAAAATACTGTAACATTTTTTGAAACCTATAAAAAACGAAATTCAAAAACACTTCCATCCATCTTTTAAAACATCAGCATGGTAATTTAAAGGTTTCATATGAAGGCTATAACCCAACTATAGCACAAGAATATGAGAAGGGAGGGGAGAGGGAAGGTTGGGGTTGAAGGAGGGTAATTGGTGAGGCCACACCTATGGTGCATCTTAGAAGGGTACACGTGAAACTTATTAAATGCAGAATACAAATGTCTTCATACAATAACTAAGAAAATGCCACGAAGGATATATTAAACAGTTTGATGAAAACATTTCAGATTGTATATGAAACCAGCACATTGTACCCCTTGATTGCACTAATGTAAGCCGCTATGATTTAAAAAAAAAAAAAAAAAAAAAAAAGATTAGCTGGGAAAAAATAAAACAAAACAAAACATCAGCATGGTATCCTGGTATCCTTTTTTTTTACATCTTGTTACTTTATTTTTAGAATGAGAAGATGTGGAATCTATTGTTGTCTACTACATGGCTATGCATGGCTATCAAAATATTGGATTTTTCATTTATGCTTAATTGTACCTCTTTGCACTAGGTAGTGGTCTGAATCGTTTTGAGGTTCTGTAGGTTCTTCCTACAATATTCTCACTCTTCTACAGAGGCAGGATTGTGACAATTACTCTATAAGAAGTCCTGTCCTAGATATATCAGCCCCTCTTTGGAGTTTTGAGATTGTTGGACACAAAAACATTGTGAGTGATTTATTGGGAGCATGAGAGAGCCCACTTGCGATTGGAGGCACAAAGCTGAAAATGAAGCTTGTTTTAGCCAGTATCAGTTTCTGGGATGCAGATGTAGAGAAGCTGGAAAGTTAAATTTAACCTTGGCTTGGGTTTTTCCAGGTAACTTTGATGGCAGAAAAGGAACTGGGGAGCTGAGGACAGTTGCCAAGTAGTCATTATAATCATGGATCATAAAATCTGAGTTGGATAAAGATGGATGTGAGAATATGATGAAGTGATGGAGAGCAAAAAGATGGTTAGAGGTGGAAAGATTGTTGAAGTGAAGATACTAGAGAGAATTAGACAGAAAGAGAGTAAGGTGCTTACAATGGAGATTTTTCTGGTGATACAGCAATTTATAATGACAAGGTCTGGAAAGTGAGCATGGGTGTGGGTGGATAAGGATGGCAAGACAAGATCTTTGGAGTGGAGGAGGTCAAGCAGCTAAGAGGCTAGAGTGTTGTCTGAATTATTTGTGACATAGACAGTAATCGTACATCTGTATGTAGACATTTGTATGTATGTAGACTTGACAAAGCTATTGAAATCACCAAGAATGATGGGATAGGAGAAGTCATGGCGAGAAAGATAGCAAAACATGAGCTAAAATTTTTAATGAATAAGGGAGCAAAAAATGGTGGAGTGGAGACTGCAACAACAAGGAGAGGTAATAGGTAACATAGTCTGACAGCAAAGTGATCAGAAGAAGCTGGGGCAGATGGTTTAGGGAGGGCCCACAAACAGAAAGTGGCAGGAGGAACAAGGTGGACAACTATCCCACTTCTAGGTCCAGTGACACATGCAGTGTGACAAAAAGGTAGCCAACATATATGAGCCAATATCCTCAGAAGTGAGCCAAGATTTTGATATAGCCATAAATTCAAGGAAAATTTTGGAGAAGCTGAGGAAGTAGGGGATTTTGCAGAGGGGGTGGTAGATTGAGTCACATTAGAAGATATAGGAACTACAAGTGATAATGGATGATCTATGGTTTGAACTTTTGTGACAAATGAAGTAAATAGGTATTCAGAGCATGAAAAGTCCTATGTTCTCTTAGCTGGGGGACAGATGGTCAGTTTTAAATGAAGAATCTCCTTGGGAGTGTGTCTTTTCCAGTGTGATGGTTGATAATGGGGATTATGAGGGGGATGTGGAAAGGTGGTTTTACCAGTGGCATGCAAAATGCTGGGCCTTCCTTTAATTGTCTTAAGGGAAGTGTCAAATCCAGAGGAGGCTTAACTTTAACAGAGGGATTATTATCCTCAGAGCTTCCCATTTGCTCCTGTTGGGTAACTGTAACACCTCTTTCATTTATTTCATTTTCATAGTCTTCTGATCACTTTTAGTTTATTCCAAAATATTAAGGCGGTATCCATGTTGTTACATGGATACACTGTATAAATTCAAGTGTGGGCTTTCAGTGTGCCTGTCACCTGAACAGTGTTCATTGTACCAATAGATGTGTTTTTAGCCCTTACTTCCCTTCCATCCTCCCCACCTCTTAGTTTCCAATGTTGATTATATCTCTTTTTGTCTCTGTGTACCCATCATTTAGCTCCCACTTTTTTTTATTGTTTGGGATTCATTGAGGGTACAAATAATTAGGTTACACTGATTGCATTTGTTAGATTAAGTCCCTCTTATAATTGTGTACTGCCCCCAAGAGGTGTGCCATACACCATGACTGCCCATCCCCCACCCTCCACTCCACCCCTTGCTCCCACATTCCCCTTCCCCCACCTTGTATTAGCTCATCTACTGCCTTCCTATTAGAATTGAGTGTTTGGATTCTTGCTTCTCTGTTCTCATGATGCTTTATGAAGACCAATTAAGGTCTGTTTTATAAATCTGAAACCATTTAAATTGGGTGCATATATATTTAGAATTGAAATGTCCTCCTGTATTGTTCTCTTGACCAGTATGAAGTGTCCATCTTTGTCTTCTTTTTTGACTTTAGTTGCTTTCAATCTGCTTGTATCTGAAAATAAGATTGTGATTCCTCCTTTCTTTTCATTTTCATTTATTTGAAATATTGTTTACCATCCCTTCACCCTGAGTCTTGTTTTGTCCTTTGAGCCTAAGTGGGTTTCTGGAGACAACATACCTATGGATGACTTGGGCTTTTTATACAATCAGTCAGCTGTGCCTCTTCAGTGGGGAATTCAAGCCATTAACATTGATTGAGAGAATTGATAAGTGTGGTGGAGTTCTAGTCATCTTATTTATTTATTTATTTATTTTTGAGACAGAGTTTTAAGCTGTCACCCTGGGTAGAGTGCTGTGGCATCACAGCTCACAGCGACCTCCAACTCCTGGGCTTAAGTGAGTCTCCTGCCTCCGACTCCCAAGTAGCTGGGATTACAGGCACCTGCCACAATGCCTGGCTAGTTTTTGGTTGCAGTTGTCATTGTTTTTTGGCGGGCCAGGGCTGGATTCGAACCCACCAGCTCAGGTGTATGTGGCTAGCACCTTAGCCGCTTGAGCCACAGGCACTGAGCCATAGTCCTCTTATTTTTTGAAATTCCATTGCTTAGTTTTATCCTCTGCATCATTGTGGAAGCTAGGTTTTGTACTTCAGTTTCTGGGTATTTAGTTTGCTGGTGGTTCATTGTGTAGAGAATAGGTCTAATTATTTCCTGTACAGCTGGTCTTATTGTGGTGAATTTTCTAAGTTTTTGCACATTAGTAAAAGATTTTATTTCTCCATCAGTTTTACAGTTTTTTGGCCAGGCTGGGCTTGAACCCGTCACCCCCGGTATATGGAGCTGGCACCCTTACTCCTTGAAACACAGTCACCACCCCCTCCATTACTTTTAAAGCTTAGCTTAGAAGGATATAGAATTCTGAGCTGAAAATTGTTTTCTTTAAGAAGATTAATGTTAGGGGCAGCACCTATGGCTCAATGAGTAGGGTGCTGGCCCCATATACCAAAGGTGGTGGGTTCAAACCCGGTCTTGGCCCAACTGCAAAACAAAAATTAGCCAGGCATTGTGGTGGGCACCTGTAGTCCCAGCTACTTAGGAGGCTGAGGCAGGAGAAATTGCCTGAGCCCAGGAGATGGAGGTTGCTGTGAGCTGTGTGATGCACGACACTCTACCAAGGGCGATAAAGTGAGACTCTGTCTCTACCAAAAAAAAAAAAAAAAAAAGATTACTGTTAGATGATTCTTCTCTTCTGACTTGAAAAGTTTCATTTGAGAAGTCCACTGTCATCCTGATGTCTCTGCCTCTGTAGGTGAATTGCTGCTTACCCCCTGGATACTTGCAGAATTTTCTTTCATCTTGACTTTCAACAGGTTTATGACCATGTGTCTTGGAGAAGCTATGTTTGAGTAGAGATGACCAAGGTTTTGATATCCCACTGAAAGAAGTGTGTCATAATGTTTGGTGATACTTTGGATATTTTAATTCATGATGTCCTCCAGTAGGCCATCCATTCCTCTGGGGAATTTTGCTTCCCCTTCTGGCATACCTATAATTTGTATGTTTGACCACTACACGAAGTCTGGTAATTATCTGAATGAACACTGTTTTCTCTCTCTTTTCTGCCTCAAATACCTTTTTTTTTTTCCTGAAACTTGCTAATTACCAGCTCAGGTATTATCTGAAGCCCCAGGCTGGGTTAGGTGCTCTGGGATACCCCCTGTACATTTTACCTTAATCTACAGTGCACTAATTAGACAAAAGGTGGTTGGTTTCTCCTAGTAGACTGTAAGCACTTTGAGGACAGAAACAGTGTCCTATTCATCTCTGTGTTCCTTATATAGAGCCTGGCTCACTGTTGGTACTTAGCAAAGTGTGTTGGTCTGAAATGTCCTAGACCAACCAAGGTTCTCAGAATATAAGAAAAAGACAGATAAGTTTGCAATGTACCTATTCTCACCTTATGGAAACTGTCCTACTTAGTGAAAAGAAGAGGTACTTGTATGGTCCACTGTGTCCTACTCCAGAGGATTGTCCTAGCAGGAGAGGACCATATGTTCTGTGATACAGCTCTCCTCCTGTGTCAACCCATCCTCTGTGGTTATCACAGTCTGAGCTGGTTCTGGGACATATTTATGTTAAGTGGTGAGATTTTTTCCGGGTCATTGTTGGAAGCTCTTGAGCAGTGGGCTGGGTGAGTCTCTCTCCAAGGAGTAGATGGTTCAGACCTCCCCATGGTCATGGCAGAGATGACTGGGTGAGGATATTTAGGTGGTAGCACCAGATGTCAGGGCTGTGGGCATGCACTCTGCTCAGTTCTAGGGCCAGTGGTGGTACACAATGGAAGGGAGGTTATTTTGAGCAGGTCTGTGGCAGTCTGGGAGGGGGGCAGTGTCACAGAAGCCATGCAGTGTGGGGAGTGATTGGGGTTGCTGATGTGCAAGGCATGCACTTCTGCCAGTTTCATTGCATGTAGGGCCCCCAGATCATACAGAACAAGGGGCCACAGTAGCTGGGCAGGTCTCAGGATCTTGGTTGGCAGCTGGGTGGTCAAGGATCTTGGTCAGCACCTAGGTAAGTTTCAGAGCCTTGGCCAGTGATTGGGCATGTCATTGGATGGTAGCTGGCAGCTAGTTGGCTCATTGGGCTGCTGTGACTGGGTGGCCCACCACTGGTGCGGCAGACAGGATGTGCCATGCCTCACTGGCAAGTCTCAGTACCTGGGATTCTTCTTCTACCTAGGTCTGACTGTGGCAGCTGCTATGGTGTTACTCAGGTAGCAGTAGTGATGCTATTGAGGTGGTGAGATGGTAATGGAAGATACTGAGGGCCTGCAGGTTCCTGCTTTATTTGGATACCCTGGAAATGGTGAGGTGGGTGGTGGCAGTGGGGCACACGGCAACCCTATCATAGTGCATATGAGAGAACTTGCTTTCCCTGCTCCCTGCATGGCCTTGCAGGAGTAATGAGGAGGTGGCTACAGTGGAGCCAACCCCCCCTGTAGAGCAGGAGCTCTGAGATTGAGAGCACAGAATGGTGTCTGTTGGAGCAACCCAGGATCAGAAGCCAGTAGGACCCCACCCTTCAGTGCAGTTCAGCTGTACACTCTCAAAGAAATTCCTTGATCACTTTAGTTCAGAGGTTTGCTGAGGTGGGAGAGCCCTCTCATAGCTTGGCTTGCAGTGTCCACTGGGGGAATATGGAACCCCAAGGATCTCTCCCTGACCCTTCCCCCATATGGATGCTTCCTGCAGGTACCTTCCAGCCGTGCTTAGCAGATCACCCTGCCTCTCTCTCCTTCATTTTGAGTATCTGCAGTTGCCCCTCTGAGACAGCCCATCTATAGGTCTACCAGAAACTTTTGATCCTGTCCTCAAAAGCAGCAAGTGTGGGCTGCTTTTTAGTCCTCCATCTTGGCCCCTGTCCCTCCTCATCACTTTAAAATAGTACACTAACATTTTGTGCAAATATTATGAAATATTCAAGTAATATTGAAAAGTATAATGACATTAAAAAATATACCTCCCCAAATAACCCACAGGAACACTAGCTGAGCATCATCTCAGACATTTCTATGACTGTTTACATATGTAACTACTTTACATGGTCTTGGGTTTCTTTTAAATAATACAAGTCCATTGTTATAAACAGTTTAAATACTACTGATTGATTGTAGTCTTCTCACTTTATAAATATAGATATTGATTTCTAGAGAAAGAAAAAGATATGTACACGTTCATCCATCAAATCAGTTAGGTCCAGGTCTCTTGACTTCCCAGTTAGTGGTTCTTTGTTTGTTAAGCCATGCTCCTTTCCTTTTATCATCTACATGCAATGCTTCCTGCTTTTTTACCATATAGCTCTCTGAATGGCTTACTTTCCCTTTGAATTTGAACATTCATTCATCTAGTAATTCAGTAAATCTTTATTTGGTAACTACTATATGCCAAGCAAAAATGCTAGGGGGTTGTGGTAGCGAGCAAAACAGACATGGTCTCTGACTTTGTTAAGCTTACATTCTACAGAATGCAAAGAAACTTTGTGTTTCACACCTCAACTTTCTGTAATCAGGCAAAGCCCTGTATCACTATGCACTTGTTTATAACTCCAAATCTCTTCAATAGAGATGAGAAAACAAAATGAAAATGGTTATACTTGAAATCATACTCTAGCATGTGGAAATACCAAAGGAGTACTTTCAAGTAGTAGGTATTAACAAAATGTATGAGATCTACAATACTTTTCTGCAGCTATAGTTCAATTAATTTAAAAGTTTAGTTTAAAAATACCATAGTGTTACATATAACAAAAGAAAACATGCCCATAATCCAGCATTTAAAGTTTACAAACATATACAATCTATATAGAGAGGCAGAAGTCTTTCTCATTCTATGTGTGTCTTCACCAACTTCTTATATGTTTATTTAGATTTTACTTTTTTCAATAATAAAAGGATTGTGTGATTGTTGTAAAAATCCAAACAATACAGAAAGACCTACATCAAATAGAGAGCAAAAGCTCTTCACATACCCATCTCCAATCTCAGTCCCTATAGGTAACTATTAGCATATTCATGTGCATTTAATGCGAATATTTTCAAATCTTTCTCTATGCATTTACACCCCACCCACAAACCCCCCCAAGGGGGCTTTTTTATGTTTTTTGTTTTAAACTAGCAGTGGTTAGCAATTTAAAGTTCAGAAGTTGAGGGCACATCTCTATGTTTTTCGTTTTCTACAAGTAGAACAATGCAGCCATATGCCAGTCCCTCTCTGGATTTAGTACCCAGTGCTTGGAATGTGAGCAGATGCTGAAGGCTATTAATGAAGCCCTTGAAAGAGGGTCCATTTGTGTATGTTGTAGACACAAGGCCAAAGTTGAATGTAGTGGCCAACTGAGCAGCTGGCTAGGGGGTAGGAAAGTGAAGAACATGCCAACATTGGTTGCAAGCTGATGGGCTATGGGAATCACATCATCTGGAGCAGTGTTCTGACATTCCTATAATTTAGGAAATGGAAGCAATACTTAGAATCTTATAGACCTTTAACCTCAATGGCTACATCTCTGTGTTGCAAATGTAATAGGAAAAAAACTGAGATAATGTATTCTGATATAGTCTAAATAAGATTGGTTTCTATCATGCCTAACATTGGAAAACTCTAAGATTTTGACATTTTTTGATTCCTTAGATATGAAGAATAAGCCATAGCAATGTATGTTTGATTAACGCCAACTCTCTAAACTCTTTAATGTCAAATAGCTAGTCTTCATTACAAAACACCACATGTGCTCTTCTTTCTGATTAGGCATACCAATGCAACTGCAGAAGACACAGTGGTGATCTCTATTACATCAACAATCATGTATTTGTTGTAGTAGTCTCTTAATCAGATTTCTCATGAAACCTCAATGAAGTCGCTCTAACCAGACATGAAATAATTGACCTTTTCTAATTTAAAAGGCCTAATAGGGAATGGTATCTGTGACAGGTGTAAAATTTCATTCCTTCTAGAAAATTACTCACCTAGCAGATGCTCCTTCTGACTGAAAAAGAAATTTCATTGAAAAAAAAGTATTCACCTTTTATCATGAGTATTGCACAGGCACAACGTATTAAGGCAATGGTTTCCCATGTAGCAGTACATGACTTTGATCTACTGACCACTAATATTCATTGTCCACATACATATTATAAATATTCACCTGTTTCCATTCTACAACAGTGAACTACAAGAACATTTGAATTCTAATGCTTAGGGTCTCTAGAAGTCTGATAATACATCATAGTATTAGGCTTTCTCAAGAAAGTGAAGTAGGTTAGCGCTCCAAAGCCTTGTACTGAAAGTGGAGATTGTTTGGGAAAAATATTGTATTTCCATTGCTGAAAAGAATAATAAAGATCAAAAGGAGAAGTTATTTCATACCACAGTGCAAACATAAGAAACCCTTGACCTATTATTTGGATGTGACCCTGGACTTAATTTGGTATAACTTGAAGCAATTTTCTGAAGTACCTACTATCCTCCCCTTATACTGAGCCTCACACATATGTAGACAATTCCATTGACAGCAACATGAGTGTTGCCTGAATTCTACAGAGATCTCTGTGTTTTTTCTTTTTTTTTTTGACACAGAGTCTTACCATGTTGCCTCGGTAGAGTGCTGTGGTGTCACAGCTCACAGCAACCTCAAACTTTTGGGCTTGAGTGATTCTCTTGCCTCAGCCTCCCAAGTAGCTGGGACTGTAGGCACCTGCCACAATGCTGGGCTTTTTTTTTTTTTTTTTTGGTTGCAATTGTTATTGTTTAGCAGGTCTGGCCTGTTCTCAAACCCGCCAGCCCCAGTGCATGTGGCTGATGCCCTACTCAGTGAGCTATGGCACTGAGCCACATCTCTGGCTTTTGAAAGGAAGACTTGCATACTTTGAGATGGCCTTTGAGAGGGAGAGATGCTTTGCACAGAGACCTAGTTTTCCTAGGAAGGAGTTGGGTGGGTGACAGCAATGGGAGAAGTGATTGAGTCTGGACCCTCTTTGGGCTGAACATTGTTAAATTTGGGAAGAATTCAGTGAAGGTGTGGAGTTGCTGATCCTGGGTATATTAGGCTATCTGGGTGCTAACAGGGAGGTGGCATTATGGTGGTTAAGCTGAAATGTGCATAGGGACAAAGGCTTCTGACGATGGTGGCTAATAGGTCATGTAGGGCACTCAGGCTGTTCTTTAAACTTTCCCCTCTCTGTTTCTAACCTTCCTGTGGCTTGATTTTTGTCCTCTCTTCTTCTTCTTCCTGGGGCAAGAGTGCCAGGAGTGGACTTTAGAGAGCCTCTGAACTCCTTGAAATTTCAGCAAAAGGAAGGACTGTGGTTTGTGTAAGTTTCTCTCAGTTTTCTAGGTCCAGAATCTCCAAAAGATAGATCTGTTCTCTTGTCTGCCTTCCATTCGATCCAAAGTCTCTTCTTTGAAAGTTCCCTGTTTTCTTTGAATCTTATCTTTCCCTTAGTTCCTTTCTCCATTGTTTGGACATAAATGAAAATAAAGTATAAGAATCAGGACAGCTGGCTTGCAGAGACAAAGTAGCAGTTAACCCAGACAGGGGGCTTGCAGAAACAAAGTAGCAGGGTTTTTGAAACATACAAGCAGATGCTGGACGTTAACGGGCAGACTTGAACGTTACATTGGGTGTTAGATGTTGAACAGCAGTGGAACTTCAGTGGTGGGGAGGGAGCATGTTACCTATGCACATGCGGAGCATTCCATGCTTACAATGTACTCCCTCAATAAATAGCACTTGCGGAGATTGCTTGGGGCCTTTCCCTGACACAAGTCGGTGGGACCCACCTCCTGCAAGCTTCAAGCTTATAATACATGGTCTGGCCTGTTTCCTTGGTGACAGCATAGACAATAAAGTTTTCTTTGTTCACTTTTATTTATTGAACAGTTTTACCTTTCATTGTAAAACCTGTCGAGAGGGATCGCCTATATTTCTTGCCCATAAAACTTAAACCTTGTTAAATTTTCCAAGTTAGTTTTAACTGCCTTTGAGAGAGTTGCTCTTAACAGAGAAAATATTACCTATACTCATTCCTTCTGTGAAGGCCTTGCATTTTGCAGATCTTTTGAAAAGTAATATTCATAATAAAAAACTAGCAATTATTACATTTATTCTATGCCAGGGACTTATCTAAATGGTCTTATTTAATAATAGTACCCACCCGACAGAGTTGTGTTGATGACTGAGTAAGCCCATGTATATAAGCAAATGCTTCATGAAGTGCCTGGGAGATAATAAGCTGTCAATAAATTAGCTATTATTACTGTTACTACTACTACTATTATGATTGAGTTACTAGAGTAGCTCATAGCAATGGTCTTGGGAAAAGCAAATTTCAGGGTCTAATTACCAAGACTCTTGTTTATTAGAGCAAGGTAACTGGGAACAGGATAGTACAGGTTCATGTAGTATGGCAGAAGAATAGTGGTCTGGAAGCAATAGGAGTAAGTAACAGGTTGATAACTGTCTCTTTCCCACCCTAGCCTTGAGGATAAGGTGAGGCTACTTTTGAAGATGGTCTCTAGCAAGGCTTATTATAGTAGTGACAAAGAGAAGATTCGGATTTGGATTTCAGTGCTGACAATCCCATTCACAAGCTATATAACTAGATAAATCACTTAACTATTCAGAGATCTAATGTGCTCATCTGTAAAATGGTAGAGCTAATAGAACCTAGCTCAGATGGTTGTGTGGAAACATATGAGATAATACTTGTGTGAAGTAGTCTTAGAGTACCTGCTACCTCATAAATACTGTTGTTATTATTACTGTATTTCCAACCTTCCTGCAAAGTAGGTATGTTTGTCCTCAGTTTGCAGCTAAGAAAACTGAGGCTTAAAAAGGCTCTCCCAGAAAATATTTGCAGGTTATGCCTCAGACTAAGGTTTAATATCCAGAATACACAGAGAACTCAAGCATATTGGCAACAAAAGGGCAAGTGATCCCATCTCAGGGTGGGAAAAGGACTTGAAGAGAAACTTCTCTAAAGAAGACAGGTGCACGTCCTACAGACAGATGAAAAAATGCTCACCATCCTTAATAATCAGAGAAATGCAAATCAAAACTACTTTGAGATATCATCTAACTCCAGTCAGATTAGCCCACATAACAAAATCCCAAAACCAGAGATGTTGGCGTGGATGTGGAGAAAGGGAACACTTCTACATTGCTGGTGGGAATGCAAACTAATACATTCTTTTTGGAAAGATATTTGGAGACTACTTAGAGATCTAAAAATAGATCTGCCATTCGATCCTATAATTCCTTTGTTAGGTACATATCCAGAAGACCAAAAATCACATCATAATAAAGATATTTGTACCAGAATGTTTACTGCAGCCCAATTCATAATTGCTAAGTCGTGGAAGAAGCCCAAATCCCCATCGGCCCACGAATGGATTAATATTGTGGTACATGTATACCATGGAATACTACGCAGCCTTAAAGAAAGATGGAGACTTTACCTCTTTTGTGTTTACATGGATGGAGCTGGAACATATTCTTCTTAGCAAAGTATCTCAAGAATGGAAGAAAAAGTATCAATGTACTCAGCCCTAATACGAAGCTAATTTATAGCTTTCATATGAAGGCTAAAACCCAATTATAGTACAAGAATACAGGGAAAAGGGAAAGAGAGAGGAGGGCAGGGGGGAGGGCAATTGGTGGGATCACACCTACAGTGCATCTTAGCAGGGTACTGGTGAAACTTATTAAATGTAGAATATCAATGTCTTCATATAGTGATCAAGAAAATGCCATGAAGGCTATCTTTAACAGTATGACCAAAATATTTCAGATTGTATATGAAGTCAGTGCATTGTGCCCCATGATTGCACCAATGTACACAACTATGATTTAATAAAATTATTTTAAAAAAAGAGTATGTGCTGTATGCACATTGCTAAGCTGATACTTCCCCAAAAGATTATACCAACCTAGACTCCTATAAGGAACACATGAAAGTATCTATTATCCCACATTTTTATTACCAACACTGAACATTAAGATCTTTCATACTACTTGCCAGATTTGTGGATGTTATATAATATCTTATTTTTAATTCTATTACTTTGATTACTTATTAGGCTAATAATATTTTTGTATGCTTATAGGTTATTTCTGTTACTTTTGGTGAATTGCTTGTTCATGTTCTTAGCCCAAGTGTCATACACTCTAAACCTTGGCTTTTATTCTTGTTCACATTGCAAACTGAAGCACTCAATCAGAGGCATTTTTTTACTTATTCGAGATACAGTATTAATGTTGGAATTTGGGGGAGCTGAATATATATGAATAAACTCCTTTGGGTGCTTCTGAATACTCCTGATTTTTCAAAGATTTAAGAGGCATGATGATGTAAGTTGAGATTTGAAATACACAAACAATGATCACATAAGGTATAAGCACATGGGAAGGAGATAAAAAAAATTCTAATCTTTCTTAGGTGTTTTAATGCTGTTGGGATCCCTCCCTATCACATTTACTGGGTTCCAGCTGCTATGAGTGTTAACTGCAAAGAGCTCATAAGTGCCCCTTTAAGAAAATTGCTTTCTGTTGACAGGAGGCACATGGCAGGAAGATTATACATTAACCCTTAACTCAGCCCATACACAGAGCTAATTGATCTGGGGCTACAAAGACTGGACCCTTTGTCTTCAGTGAAAAGAAAGTTTTGTGTGTGTGTTTATGCTCTAGATCAGTGGTTCTCAACCTTCCTAATCCTGCAACCCTTTAATAGAGTTCCTGTGGGTTGCAACTCACAGGTTGAGAACCGCTACTCTAGAAGAATCCACCCACCACCAAGTAGATCAGGTCAAGGTCTGACTTTTCTATAACAAAACCATTTCTGGGTATCAGTGCCTGTGATTCAAGTGGCTAAGGCACCAGCCATATACACCTGAGCTGCCAGGTTCGAATCCAGCTTGGGCTTGCCAAACAACAATGACAGCTGCAACCAAAAAATAGCCAGGCATTATAGTGGGTGCCTGTAGTCCCAGCTACTTAGGAAGCAGAGGCAGGAGAATCGCTTGAGTCCAGGAGTTGGAGGTTGCTGTGAGCTGTGATGCTATAGCACTCTACCCAGGTTGACAGTTTCTGTCTCAAAAAAAAAAAAATACCATTCCTGGGCTCTTTTTACCATCTTACTTTCCTCACTCAAAGGTTCCTCCTAAGAGAACTTCTACCATAACTTATATGTACCTGGATTCCTGCCTCAGGCTCTGCCCTCTGGAAAATCCAATGTAAAATAGCAGCAGTTTGTAAGACTTCATGGAAGCAATCATCTTTCTGCTGTTCCTTGTTAAATGGGTAGAAAAGATAAGAGCATTTCATCCAGATAAAATAGTTAAAGTGGCTGGGCATGGTGGCTCATGCCTATAATCCCAATTCTTCAGGAGGCTGAGAAGGAGGATCACTTGAAGCCAAGAGTTCAAGACGAGTCTGGGCAAAATAGTGAGACCCTATCTCTATGAGATAAAAGGTTAAACAAAATTTTCTGGGCATGGTGACACACACCTATTCTAACTACTTAGAACAAAGGCTCTCAACCTGTGAGTCGCGACCCCTTTGGACTGTATTAAAGGTTTGTGGCATTAGGAAAGTTGAGAACAACTGAATTAGGAGGTGGAGGTAGGAGGATCACTTGAGTCTAGGAATTCAAGGTTGCATTCAGCTGTGATGACACCATTGCACATCAGCCTGAGGGACAGAGTGAAACCCTGTCACTAAAATGAATTAATAAATAAATGGGCAAAGAAAGGAACTGAAGCATGCTTAGGAACACTCAAATACCTTCATTTACTACAGTATAAGAAACTTTGAGGATTAACTAAAGAAGTGATCCTTACATAAATACTTAAGAAGACCAGTGAGGAAGCTAAGGAGGTAGTCTCCTTTAGGGTTGACAAGTGCTTGGGCTTCAGCAATAACAGCCAGAATCCAAGTCCCTAACAACACTTCAGTAATCAACATTGACTCTTTGGAAATTATGTATATTATTAAATAAAGATAGACTAAAAAATGTGGCTAAATATGTTTTGGTATGGTATAGAAAGAGACCATATGCTCATATTTCCATTATAAGACACTCTAGCCTGCAGGAAAACCACATTATTTATCACCGAAACTTTACCAAAGGACTAAACAAAAAGACAAAGCACAAAATTAAAGTAAGGAGGGAGAAGAACCTGCCAACTCAGCAAGACTTGACAGGTGTAGTCTAATTAATTGACCACATGGTTGATGAATTAGGACCATGAAGTGCACTGGCTGTTCAAGTTATGAGGGGCAGTGAAAAGAACAAACAGGGAAATTTAATTGAAGTTGAGATAAAAAGTAATGAAAAACTCTAGGAAAAGAAAACATTAAAGAGAGTAATAGCAAATGGAAGTGCAGCAACTTAGATAACCATCCATAGTAAAATAAAATAAGAATCTAAGACCTGGATAATTTATAGGGCTGGCAAAAAGTTTATGACCAAAGAAGGAGAAAAAATGGCCCAGTAGAAATAGCCCTCCAGATGCCTTTCCCAAGGAAAGAAGTGAAAAATGCAGGCAGCTGCCTACATCCAATCACTCTTCTCTGAAGCAACAGTGTAAAATCATAGAAAAGTAATGTGGGACACTCAGTGTGGGGGAAACAAAGGTTATGGAATGATATGTATGACAAGATCAGAGAACTCACAGGGAAGACAGGAGGACAGAGCACAGGGGCACCATGTACACCCTGCTAGCACAGAGTGAATTATGAGACAGGGCCCTCCACTGCCACAGACCTCTACTAGGTCAGAGGGGATCCTGCCTGGAGATAATGCAGTTATTGTACTAGACAACAGGCATAGAGCTGTTGTTGGCTTTAGCTGTCAATCATCAGCTAAAGCCATCCTGAATTCTCAGGTACATGGAGCTAGGTCTACACCAGGCTGGGGAGGGAGTGGACTAACTGGGGATGTCCCAGAGTCATACCCCATGATTGGAAGCCAAGCATTTCTTACCTAGACTGCAAATGGGATACGGAGGTTCTGACCTCAGAGGCCACGGAGGCTCTGACCTCAGAGGCTTTGGGCAACTATTTGGCAGGTCCTATGGGGGGAAGGGGAACTCTGTGATCCTTGGGTTGCCAGTACTGACTTCTGCCCACCTGATTTGTCATCAGTGTGGACCCCATGGCTGTGGAAAAGCCCATCACTTGGTTGGCCCGACTTCACATTCCAGGCCCAGACAGTTTCCTGCCTGCTTGGCCCTGGCTTTGCACTCCAGGCTGGATCAGTGCTAATACCTGCATGATCCTGTTTCTGGCTCAGAGGCTCTGCTCAAGAGCTTTGCTTTAAGCTCCTCCACAGTCCCAATTCTGAGACTCTCAAGCCTGAGCCTAAAGTTCCACCTCTTTGTCTCAGGTTACAAAAATCAGTTGCATTCCTATACGCCAATAATAGCCAAGCTGAGAATCAAATAAAAGACTCACAGCTAAGCCTCGCCCCAAGATCCACAGTGACCGCGTGGCCACTCCCCTCCAGCCTTCACGGCTACTGCGACCCACAGCCATAGCTGCCATAGCAACTGCCGCTGCTTGTGCTGCCGCAGTCGACTGCGCATAGTGACACAAAGCCCCCGCTCCTCCAGCCTTCAGTGTGGCTGGGAGCGGCTGGGAGCCAGGGCCATAGCAACTCCCGCCCTGGGGTGCTTCTGCCGTCACTCTGAAGCTGCCGCCCTGCGAATAGAGTGGACACCTTTGCAGCCATAGCAACTGCTGCCCGGGTGCTGTTGCGGTCAGCGACTGAGTGGCCCACTGAGATGGTCAGACCACTGAGATCTGCAGCGACTGTGAGGCCCCTCCCCCACAGTCACCAGGAGCCCCGCTCCCACGCTCCCCTCTCACAGCAGATTGTTGTTGCTGGACTGGACTGCAATTCTATATACATATAAGAATAATAATATTTTTGAGATTTTTTTTCTTTGAATATCCTTTTCTTGGAGGCGCTATCGACAAATAACTCTTTACTTCACTTTCTTTTCTTAGATTATTTTTATTACCTCCTATTCTCAACTGAACATTCTTCTTCCTCTCCCACGTTAATTTCTTTGTTCTCTCTCCCCTTCCTCTCCCTCCCTTCTTATAGCTTCTAAGAGTGCTTATATCATATTTGCTAGAGCCTTTTCTTCTTCACTATTCTCAAGTATTTTATAAGAAGCATTTTAATTGTAGAATTCCTTTTTATTTTTTTATGGAGGTAGAGATTATAGGATTAATTCAGAAGATGTCTCAACAAGTCAACCAATTCAAAGACAAAATGACCAAAGATCTCAACACATTGAGACAAGAAGTTGCAACCCTCAAAGAGATGAGAAATACAGTAGAAGCCCACAGCAACAGAATAGAGCAAGCTGAAGAAAGGATTTCTGACAT